>CAUYQG010110078.1:0-22702 GCA_963574415.1 Tarsius wallacei | reverse complement strand
CTTTTGAGGAACATTAACCAAGCATGGGGAAAGAGTAAGACAATCTTGGGTTTGTTCTTCCTCATGCCTGAGGAAACACCTGGTGGGTGGGGGGTGCCCCTCATCCGCCTGGCTTTGTGTTCACGTGAAAACCTTGTGATCTAACCCGTGAAAATTTAGGATAAAAAGAGCATGGAAACCTCCGTCAAACGGCTTCTGCACTGGACAGGAGTCCAGTCTCTTTCTTTCTTTCTCTCTTTCTTTCTCTTCTTCATATCTATCCCTCAAATCGCCGACGCCGCCCTATCTTTCCAGGGACTCCCAAAACCTGCGGGGGCTGGCACCCCGCAGGTAACCATGCCTGGAACCTGTGGAAGTGACCTTATTTGAAAAGCAGGTATTTGCAGATGTAATCAAGTTAGAATGAGATCATACTGGATTAGAATGGGCTGTAATCCAATGACTAGTGTCCTAATAATAAAAGGAAAATTTGGACCCAGGATACACACAGGGAATAAAGTCATATGACAATAGAGGCAGAGACTGGAATGGTGATCTACAAGCCAAGGAATGTCAAGGATTGCTGGCAACCAGCAGAAGCAGGGAAAGAGGCATGGAAAAGATACCCTTCAGAGTCTAAAGAGGGAACCAAGTCTGCCAACACCTTGATTTTGGATGTCTAGCCTCAAGAACTGTAAAAAAAATTCATTTGTTTTTCTTAGTAACCCAGTTTGTAGCACTTCATTATAGGGCTCTAGGAAACTAATACTGTCACGTCTGCTGCATTCTACTCATTGAGACAGCCATGGAATCCCACCTAACTTTTAAAAAAATGGCCTTCCACTTTTAGTGGAGGGTAGCAAAGCTCTGGAAGGCAAGACGGGACTAGAAATCCCACTGTGGCCATTTTGGGAAAATATTAAGATAATCTGCTACATGTAGAAAATCCCAATTCATAAGACGGGAACACCTTTGGGCATCTGCTTTGCTGAACCTTATATCCTGGGGTATATAGTCATGAAAGTGACTGTCTACATGAATACATGCTTAACAATGGGGATGCATTCTGAGAAATGCGTTGTTAAGTGATTTCATCACTGTTTGAACATCACAGAACGCACTTATGCACACCTTGATGGTAGAGCCTACTACACACCTAGGCTGTATGGTATATAGCCTTTTACTTCTAGGCTACACACCTATACGACATGTTACTGTACTGAATACTTTGGGTAGTCAAAACACAATGTTAAGTATTTGTGTATCTAACCGTAAGTAGACATAGAAAAAGGTAAAAATATGGCATAAAAAATTTTTTTAATGGTACATGGGGCATTTGCCATGAATGAAGCTTGCAGGACTAGAAGTTTCTCTGAGTGTGTTAATGAGTGAGTGATGAGTGAATGTGAAGGCCCAGGACATTATTGTACACTACTGTAGGCTTTGTAAATACTGTACACTTCGACTGCATCAATTTATTTTTTAAAATTTTCTTTCTTCAATAATACATGAACCTCAGCTTATGTAACTTTTTTACTTTACAAACTTTTCAACTTTTTTAACTTTTGACTCCTTTGTTATAATACTTAGCTTGAAACACAAACACGTTGTACAAAAATACTTTGCTTTCTTATTCTATATGCTTTTCCTATTTAATTTTTTTTTTAACTTCTTTTTCATCTGGAGAAACAAGCAAACAAAAAAGTCACTGGGGAGTATTCTTTTTTTTTTTTTTTACTTTTAAAACTCTTTTTGTGAAAAATGAAAACACAAACACACACATTCCTAAGGCTACATAGGGTCAGAATCATCAATATCACTGTCTTCCACCTCCACATCTTGTCCCACTGGAAGGTTTTCAGGGTCAATAACACACATGGAGCTGTCATCTCCTATAATAACAATGCCTTCTTCTGGAATACCTCCTGAAGGACCTGTCTGAGGCTGTTTTACAGTTAACTTCTTTTTTAAGGAGTACACTCTAAAATAACAATAAAAGTATAGTAAATATATAAACCAGTAACATAGTCATTTATTATAGCTAATAAGTATTATGCACTGTACATAATTGTATTGTCATACTTTTATATGACTGGCAGCGCTGTAGGTTTGTTTCCACTGGCATCACTACATGACTGTATACATGTATACATGTGAGTAACTGTAACTATGATGTTACAGTGGCTATGAAGTCACTAGGTGTAGGAATTTCACGGCTCCATTATAATCTTATAGAACTACTGTTGTATATGCAGTCCCTTGTTGACCATAAAGTTGTTGTGTGGTGCATGACTGAATAAAGTTTCAGTATAGTCTTAACTGGATGTTACAAAAGTATTGCAGTGGAATTAGAATTCCCTTCTTACCAGATTAAGTGCTGAGATTAGTTTCTTTTTTTTTTTTTTGAGTTGGAGTCTCCCTCTGTCGCCCAGACTGGAGTGCAGTGGCACGCTCCCGGCTACCGCAGCCTCGACCTGCTGGGCTCCGGCGATCCTTCCGCCTCAGCCTTCCAAGTAGCTGGAACTACAGGCGCGCGCTATCACGCCCGGCTAATTTTTTGATTTATTGCAGAAATGAGGTCTCGCCAAGTTGCCCAGGCGGATCTCGAACCCGCCGGCTCAGGCAATCCACTCACCTCAGCCTCCCAAAGCGCGAGATTATAGGTTGAGCCATCGAGCCCAGCTGAGATTAGTTTCATAGGTGAGGTTTTATCCCAGAAATGCATATAGTCAAAGGCAACAAAAACTGCAAATGTTTTTCACATTGATTTACTGCTACAAAGAGAGCTCTGGATAGACTTCAGCAATATGGTTTGACATGAAACTAGTGACAATCCAGAACAATCCTCCACTCGCCTGTGCTAATTTGAAGAAATCTCTGGTCCAAGAAGTTGGGCTGTGAGGATGCTGTGGGTTCTTTTCTCCCAAGGTGCCAGACAACTCATGCATTGCTGCCAACATTAAATGTGAGGTGTGAGGTTTGGTGGTGTGTAACCACAGGGAGTCCCATTCCTGTTGTGTCCAATGTCAGGGACACCTGCTGAGGTACAACTTTTGCATTCTCTGTACAACTCTGAGCAAGCTGAGCGATAGCCCCTGGGTTAACACCACCTGCAAGCCCTGGGTGTATGCACAGAGTATTGAAAAATGTTCTCTAGAAAAAGATCGTTCTCACCCCGTTATAATTCATCTGGTTAGCTTTCCTGCTTTTGCATTTTCCTATATGGACACGAGTTAGGGAAGAGGAGGAAAACACAGTGCTGTAGGAGAGCAAAAATGGGCCTTCTCTCCTGGACACTACCCTCTCTCTGTTTGAGACAGGTCTTGTCTTAGTGCCTCGAGTATAAAAATCCTGTGTGATCGCTTCATGTTGCTGTGGAGGTATGCAATGCTACGGGATCCAGGAGTGACTTCCCATGGGACCCAGTGCCAGTTCCTGAGCTCTTTCAAGCCTCAAGCTCTCCTATGATGAGAAGTTCTTGAGCTTCAGGGATGTGAAAAAAAAACCACCACGCAACCGTCTCATCCCCTGAGGTCTCTAGTCCTGGCTTTTTTACCTAATGGATCACTGAGTATCTCTAAACTTCAAGTTAGAAAAAATCAAATCTAAGGATGAATGTGTAGTTTTATTAAATAGATCCTTTTTTTAACTTTTAATATTTTTATTGTAAAGATGTGGGGTACAATTCAGGGTTAGGTATACAAATGCAGGTACCCTTGTTGATGAGGTGTGTCCCCCTCTTCGCCAGGCAGATTCTCACTCCTGCCAATCCTGCTTCTCTGTCCCCCTCATGGCAGTCTCCCGCTACCTCCAATCCCCCTCTTCTTATAGTAGTATGATAATTGTTTAAGGTCCGCTTATGAGTGAGAACATGTGATACTCGGTTCTTTGTTTCTGTGAAATATCACTCAGTATTATAGACTCTAAGTCCATCCAGGTTGCTGTGAAGTTCATGATTTTAATCTTCTTTATGGCTGCGTAATATTCCATTGTGTGTATGTACCACATTTTTTGGGCCAGTCCTCTTTTGATGGGGAGCACGGTTAGTTCCATGTTTTTGCTACTGTGCAAATTAAAACTACTCTGAGATACAATCTAACTCCAGTCAGGATGGCTATCATCAATAACTCAAAACAACAGATGCTGGAGAGGATGTAGCAAAAAGGGAACACTTCTACACTGTTGGTGGGAGTGTAAACTAGTACAGCCTCTGTGGAAATCAGTGTGGCGATTCCTAAAAGTTCTAAAAATTGACCTTCTATATGACCCCACAATCCCCCTACTGGGAATATACCTGGAAGAACTCAAATCATTCTATGAAAAAGATACCTGCACATGTATGTTTATCGCAGCATTGTTCACAATAGTAAGAACATGTGACCAACCGTGCTGCCCATCAAAAGAGGACTGGATAAAAAAATGTGGTACATATACACAATGGAATATTACAAAGGCACAAAGAAGAACAAAATCATGAACTTCACAGCAACCTTGATGGAACTAGAGTTTATAATACTGAGCAATCTCTCACAGAAACAAAGAGCTGAGTATCACATGTTCTCACTCATAAGTGGACCTTGAACAACTCCCATAATACTATAAGAAAAGGACTAACAGTAGCAGGAAACAGTAGCGGGTGGGGGGAGTGAGGTGGGATTGACAATAGTTGATATCTGCCTGGGGAAGAGGGGGCACACCTCACCAACAAGGTTACCTGCACAATGAATATTTGCATTACTAACCCTGAATTGTACCCCACAATTTCAAAATAAAAATTAAAATAGAGAAAAATAAATAAATAAATAAATAAAATAATAAAGTCAAGAGTCAAATTGTGAAAAAGTTTAATAATATAGATAAATATCCTCTCAGACTGCTCATTAAAAAAGAGAAAATGAAATTATTCAATGTAATAAGTAAAACTTAAGAATACTCCTGATGCAGATTTTTCTGGTCAGCCTGGGCTTCAAGAGTGCCAGCTCAATGGGTCAGTCAGCCAAGCCCCAGAGAAGCCCCAGAAGTGTCAGCTCTAATGGACTGGCAAGCCAAGCTCTGAAAGTGTTACTGGTTCGGTGGGCTGGCAAGTCTAGCCCCCTGAGTATCTCAGCTTCAGAATCTTGCCTTCTCCTGGCAGCATTCCTGGTTCAACTGGCTCCATCAGCTGGCACGTCAGCTCTGGGGTTCACGACTTTTTGGCTCAGACAATCTTCTGCAGCTCTTCAGGTTGCAGCTCTTCAGGGTTGAGGTTCTTGTCTCATGCCCAGGAAGAATGAGGGACACAGACAGCCAGAAAGTGAGAAAGCAGGATTTTTTGAGTACAGAAAACCTCCTACAGTGGGAGGGGGCCCAAAGGGGTTGCCTGTCTGGAGCCTAAAACCTGATGTTTATATTGACCTAAATTCAAGTAGATTGGTTAGCACTAGCTGTGAGCTATAGCTGTTCTGATTGGTCAGTATTAAGGACCAATTGACAGGAGATAGGGGCCTAATGGTGAGCTGATTGGTTGCTTTTTGATCCCAGCAGTGAGTACGTAAGCTCTAGCTTGAGAGGCTTGCAGGGAGCTTGTTTACCAACACTGGGCCTGCTGAGAGTTCACTACATTGTTATCAGAGGACCCGCCTGTCTATGTAGCCTTTCTTTAGTTACCTCCTGTCTCACTCCCAACTAATTTTATGAGCCTAATCCTCACAGAAAACCCGATCAAGTGAGGTTCCATCATGTAATGGTGAGCACTCTAGATGCTAAAAATTTGATGGAAGTATTATAAGAAAAGAAAATAGCAGAATGAGAATGATATCCTTCAGGGACACAGATAAAAAGATCCTCAATATTAGCAAATTTAATTCAGAAATATTTTTAAATTGCAGTACTTTATGATCACAAGGATATATCCCAGGGATTCAAAGGTAGTTAAACATTTGAAAATCAATACATGAAATTTATCTCATTGAGAGAAAATTGAGGAAAAAAACATATAATCATCTAAGAACATGTAGGAAAAAACTTTTGACAAAACCCAGAAGCCATTCAGTCAATCATAAGCAGAAGGCCACTTCTGCAATCTAACAGAGAAACTCAATGAAAAATTGACAGTTAATATAATACTCACTGTAGTATTGAACACATTCCTCTGCAATCAAAACAAAAGCAAATGTATCCATTCTCACCGTTTCCATTCAAATAATAATGGTGTCACAATCCATTTTTGAACTGCCTTTTACGGAAATATTTGAGAAGTTGTTCAGGATCCACAGAAGGAGAAAGATAAGAAGAGGCAGTGTGAGTTCCAGGAAACACTCCCCATACTTGACTCGCACAGTCTCGCCTCTATCTGTTTTACATATTGGGTGCTAGGTGAAACTTAGCTTTAAAAGAATAATTTTAATTTTTAAAATCTTTAAGATGTTGGAACTTGGTTGAGATGAATAATTTCTGAATTGTGAGATTTGTGTTAGAGATAATGATAGCAAGAAGATATACATAAAACTTGTAGGAGTTAAATTTCTGGCAAAAATCTATATGCCAATTTTGTCTTTTATTTTCTAAAAATATTTAGTTAGTTCCTTTGTCACGATAAGGAAAACTCTTTTATTTCAAAATGTAATATTTCTGAAATTTGGTTGCATTTTGCCTGCCATGGGTGAGATAACGTTTGACTTGTTTTTATTTGTACTATACAAACATAGTAATAAATGAAATATATATTTATCTGACAATCACTGCAGTTATTTACTTTAACATATCACAGTGGATTAAATTTAATTTCAAATTAAATATCAAATTTATAATTTAAATGATCCCAAATAATATAGCAGTGAGATACATTTTCTGTATACATTACCTATTTATTTTCACAAACAGGCAATTAAAAAATACAGCCAAATGTCTTGAAACAGGACGTAATATTTTCTTAGCTACATAAGTCTATACTGGATAATTCAACTATTCAAAAGTTAAGAGGAGATCAAACTTTTTTTTAGAAAAGTTACCAGTTGACCTTTAAGGTAAGCCATTAAAGTTCCAAAAATGTATGACATAATAAAAGGGAAAAACAAAGTTTGTTAATTCAAATAAAACATTGATATTCTTAATATAATCCAAAATTACAAAGACCGTTATGAATATGATAAAGAGCCGGGCTCGGTGGCTCAGCCTGTAATCCCACGCCTTGGGAGGCTGAGGTGAGTGGATTGCCTGAGCCCGCGGGTTCGAGACCCACCTGGGTAACTTGGCGAGACCTCATCTCTACAATAAATTAAAAAAATCAGCTGGGCGTGGTAGCGCACGCCTGTAGTTCCAGCTACTTGGAAGGCTGAAGTGGAAGGATCACCAGAGCCCAGCAGGTTGAGGCTGCGGTGGCCGGGAGCGGCCACTGCACTCCAGTCTGGGCGACAATGTGAGACTCCAACTCAAAAATAGAATAGAATAGAATAGAATAGAATAGAATAAAATAAAAGATAAAGAGCTCATGATTACAAAAACAAAAGTTACAAAATATGTCATTGTGATATTCAAAAGTAATTCAGAATACACTTTAGCTTCTCAGACATAGAGTTTGATCCGAATCTGCAAAAAAAAGTGATGTATAACTGTGGCAGCCATGGAGATACTCATCTCATCTCTCAAATAGCTTTGCAAGGAGCATAACTGACCAATGAGCAACGGCCCCATGTGCTGCACTTTGTGATCCATCAGTACATATGCACAGAGGCAACACTTCCCCAGTGCCACTCTAAACCAATGATTGAGCAAGGCAGAAACTCAGAGCCAAGCCCTTCTCTCACAGACCACATTGACTTGAAGGCCCCTCACTGGTTTTGCTGAAACTGTCTTAGGACTGCACTGCAGTTTTCTCTTGAACTTTCCCTCCTTTTCGCCTCCACAGGGTTAGAAATCTATCCTGAGAACTCTCCCCTCCTCTTCTCGCCCCCACCCCGTTTTCCTTTACAGGGAAATAAATCTCTTATATGTTCAATCCCCATAAGAGATCTGCTTTTCAAATAATCTAAAGTAATAAATTAAATTCTGTTGGCAAATGTTTTATGTTGCTTGTAAGTTAATACAAAAAGAAAAATGCAATAAATATATATTTTTTTATTTCCAGAAAAATCTGTTACTACATTTATGATGTATCTTAACAATTATAGCATCTTGGAATTGAGAAATGATAGTAATAGAGATAATTTGTTGGCTATTTATTGAACAGTTTTTAAATGCTGTAACCCTCTCCTTTGAAGTTTTGGAGAGCTAGTACAGTCCTCTAACCTGTTTTTGTGTGAAGTCAATGTTCTGCCCAAGATTTCTACAAATTCCCTCATGCTTATATTTGAATGGCCATGTCTAGCTCTCAATTGCTGCTTCCTCTGCATTCTTTATTTCATTTTTATCTCTTCTTATATAATAGAATTTTATCTTTTCTCCTTCTGAAATATACACACACACGCGCGAGGCACTTGGTATATGCTTACTAAAGTTTAACAAAAGGTTTGGGAAATCGGGGATAAGTTATAATAATTGGAATTTTCTTAAACATTAGGTAAATCTATTCTTTTAAAAATCTATTCTTTAATGTTTTTTGATCAACTTGATACCAGGCTTTTACTAATCTACTTTGCCTTTAGCTTCCATCCTTCTGTTATCATACCCATATCTGTCTGTCTGTGCATCTTTCTTCATCTTTCCCTTCTCTTTTCTCTACTTGTATCCTTTTTTCAAATTTATATTCATTTCTTAGGTAGAGATGTAAGCTATTTCTTTATTGACTCCTGCCAATCCAATCTACATTCTCAGGCCTTCCGCTTTTGAAATATTCAACAATTTATACAACAATTACAATATAACCCCAAATTTTCAATCACTTATAACAATGCATATGCATTTCTCATTCATGGGTAACTGGGTTGGCTATAGTTCAGTTCTTCCCATCTGGGTTTGCCTGTGTTTACCTGTTCTATAGACTGGCATTCTTTTCTTAGTGGATGGTAGAAACTCGGGAAGTTAAGGTGAAACATGTAAATGCATGTAAAGCCTTGCCTTGGCCATATTTGCTAATATTCATTTGGTCAAATCAATGTATAAAGTCAAGGCAAGACAACATCAATAAAATAGATAAATATTGTCTATCTACTCTAATGGGAGGTACTGTAGTCACATGGCAAAGTATACTTATGTATAATTCCATGGAAGGGAGAAATTATGAGCAGAGAATAATGATCCAATATACAATAAAATCCAGCTCCCAGAAGACATAGCAAGGTATTTTCTAATAATTTTGGTACTTTTAAAAATAATATGGTTATTTGAACTGCAAATATAAGACCTGATTCTGACCTGTGGCACTAGGGTTATGCAAGGAAATAATGACAAAGAATATGTGAAAAATCCCTCCAATTAAGTGAATATGGATCAATATTCAAAAATACACGGAGAAACTAATACTAAAATGGATAATAAGCATCAACATTTGCTGGATAATTTTACTCTAAATACAATAAAAATGATAAAACAATCAGACACAAAAATCTCATATTGTAAGAAATGTATTTATGATTCTTAAAAGGATGAATAACAGCCATATACGAAGAAGAAAATTCCAGAAGCAGGTAGAATTGGCACAATAAGCAAATAAAAACCCTAGAAATGGAAAATAGAATCACTGAAAGTGACAACAACACTAATTATTAAATTTGAAGATAAAACTGAGGAATTTCCACAGTGCATAGCTTAGGGAGATACAAAGATAAAATATATGATAAAAAACAGTCTAAGAAATGGAGGTTAGGTTTAGAAAGGTCAACATAGGTTGGTGAGGAGTTTCAGAAAAAATAGTAAAGAACAGAAAATTTTTGGAAGAGGGAATGGATGCAATATTTTTTATAGAAATGAAGGCACGTAATCTCAGACTGAAAGCTATAATTGAAAGTACAAAGTAATATATAAATGAAAAGTAATAAAGCTAAATGCTTTGTGAGTAAGTACGTAAATAATGAGAGAAAATAGAAATAATGAGAGGAAAAAGACAGATTAATAATAAAAGAACACATTATCAACAAAAGAACCAATCAACTGAACTCTTTTTTTTTTTTTTTTGAGTCGGAGTCTCACTCTGTTGCCCAGACTGGAGTGCAGTGGCCGATCTCGGCCACTGCAGCCTCAACCTTCTGGGCTCTGGCGATCCTTCCGCCTCAGCCTTCCGAGTAGCCAGAATTACAGGCACGTGCTACCACGCCCGGCTGATTATTATTATTATTATTTTTTTTATTGTAGAGATGAGGTTTTGCCAAGTTGCCCAGGCGGGTCTCGAACCCACAAGCTCAGGCAATTCACTCACCTTGGCCTCCCAAAGCACGAGATTACAGGCTGAGCCACCGAGCCTGGCCTCAACTGAACTCTTAAATCCAATTAATCTATTATCCAAAATTGTAAGTAAAATAAAGATGTTTATAGATATACAAAGATGAGAATTTTACAACTCACAGATCACGCTGCAAGAACCTTTGTGGAAATATGCAAACAATTTTATATCATCTGACAATCCAAAAGAGATCTAACATTTGCTAACCTGTTCAAATTATCAACAATCAAAATTTGTGTTATTTATATAGTCTTCAACAAATAATAAATTGAAGTTGTAGAAATGATAGGTAACATGCTCAATTTCAAACAATAGTATCAGCACTTTAACACAAGGCATCTGAATTTAATTCTTACTCTATTTATGACATATTAACAATAACAATCACCCAATCACAGAAGATTTGTCTCCCAGATAGAAGGACTGATTCTAGGATTTGTAATACAAACTAGGGAGTTGGTGGCTAAGAACAAGTTCTGCAAATATAAGTTACTACACATCATATTCTGTCAGACAGGACTGAGCAGCTAACATTTTCCTGACACGTTTGTCTAGAGAACATTAAAAGAGTCTTCTGATTTGATGAGGAGTATTCTCTGAGGATAGTTGATGACTGTGTGTGTGTGTGTAGCTATTATTGTATTTACTTATTATCATTTATTTTGTTCACTTTATTGGATACATTATCAATAGATAACCTCAATGATTATTGGAGAGTCTTGTGTTTGCCTTGCTGGCACAGTAGAAATATTATTCAATTCACATTTTCTCTTGACTATCTGATAAAGAAGGATTCACATATCATTTAAAACAAATAAAAATAGAAACCGGAAAATTATTTCTTAGTACCTTAACACTGTGGACTTCTGTCTTTTAAGAGCATGCAATGGAGACTCATTTTCTCAGTTCTGTATAAGCTCATAATACAGTGTTTTCTTAAGTATTTATTTCTGGGTAATAAGAAAGTCACATAATTGGCCCCATGCTTTAAAATAATTTTTATTCTGACTTCATGCTATGTATATGAGACGTGGTTAGATGCCAGTTATTGTTATTATAAAATATTATAAATCTATTCCTCTAAAGCACAAGAGAATTAACCACTGGTTGTTTTGGGGTGTGGTATAAATTAGTAATATTTTTGGCTTTGACTACACCTTGGAGAGAAGTGTGCTAAAAATCTGAACTGTTCCCATCGCTGGTACATGTTACTCAGAGTACATGCAGTAACTGAGAATTGTGTCATCATAGGGAGGAAAACTAATTATTTCCAGTGCACTCACCCAAATCTGAGTGACTGCTAAAATATACCCGCTAGATTTTAATAGGGTTGGTGTTTACAAAGCTCTCAGTGGTTATGTGATCATGTCTATAAAAGAATATAAAATTTATTAAAGTTGGTAAAGTTACAAACCTGCAAAATGAAAGGAATGAGATTTAATGACCTCAACACTGACATATTTCAGAGGCAATTTCCAACCAATGAAAGTGGAATTTGTGATTTTGAAACTTTAATACACATTTGAGAAGACTGGTTATAATTGCTATCCTCCCACTGTGGGCTTTTATAGATCCCACAGGGTAAGATGGTGAAAGCAGGTATGCCTCGAGTCAGAAGACAAATATTGATAGACTTCAGGAGTGAGTATAGTTTCAGAGCCAGAGAATTCTCTTAAATTCCTAGTAAGTAGCTGAGTCAGATAGGAAGATAGCGGCAAAGGAAAGAATGTTGAAACTGACTCAGGAAATACTGGATAAAGCAGTCTTGCTCATGGCAGAGCTCTTATATATTCTATAGAATGACTCATGCTCAGGTCTCGAGATAAAATAATCAAAGCAATAGCTAACGGCAAATGACTTCTATGTACTAGGCACATATCACGTTTATTGTCCTAACCTGATTACTGAGAGGCTATATTTAGGCCCTTTTTAACACAAAACCTTTTAACGTCGCCATGCATTATCTCACCTTCTAAGTCTAGTCTCATTTCCCCCTGTATATTCATTCTCTATTTATACAAAGATTGGCTTTTCTTACAACATGATTTGTTATCTTGCTGTCCATCTTTACAACATCAAATGCATCTTTATTCTCTTAAGCAACATACTTTCCTCTAAGTTTAAGCAAAAAGTTAAACACAGGAAGCCTTACTGACTCACTACGTTTAGTTGTTTTTTGTTTTGTTTTTTTCTAATTTGGGGAGCATTATAGCCTTTTAAATGTTTATTGTTAAGTGATTTAGTTTGAATAGAGAATTTTTTGACTTTCAAGGCCTTTTGTTTCAAGTAATGATTGCTTTATAGATATGCATCATTTATTTGTTGTGCTATCAATCTCTGGACATAACCTACATGCTTTGTAAAGTAAATATCAGTAGTTTTAACATTGCTTAAAACACTTCACTTCCCAACTTAAGTTGTAAAGCCAAATCTCCTCAGAAAGATGCACATCATCATTTTATGACCTGTCACTGCAACTTCATCTCTTGCTAATCCTTGTCTTACAGTCAGTGTTTTAGCCAACTAGCTCCACGATAACAATGAACTGCTTTATGACATTATGTGTGTGCTCATGTGTTGTCATCTTGCTTTCTTCACTCTATCAATAACTGATTCTTTCAGACACCCACAGAGTTGTGTTGATTATCTCTCTTCTGCAAACATCTTAAGCATAGTACACACACACACACACACACACACACACACACACATATACACACACAATATCTGGGTAAAATTATGTATGTATGTGTCAGTTTCCTCCCTAGCCATTCTAGTTCTTTGAAGTGAGACACAGATTTTTATGCAGCCCTCTATATCCAGTGCTTTATTCAGGACACAGGGCACACTAAACTAAATTGAGCAATGTCTCCTGGCTCTCTGTTACTTCACATTTGCAATGCAATGAAAAATGCGTATTGATAGATTTTTAATTTTAGACTACTTCAGTCTGTGTTAATTATGTTGTTTTCACTCACAAGTAACAGAAATCTCAATGGAATGGTTTTTTAATCAACGAAAGGTCTGTGCCAGCTTATATGGAAACTTAAAAATGAAGACATAGGTTTACAGGAATGATTTAATCAGAGTTCCAGCTCCATTTCTCTCCTTTGGTCATATGTTATTTTCCACCCTGGTGGCAAGAAGGCTACAGCAATTCCAGGTAACCGTACACACACCACGCTATCCAGAAAAAGAGAGAGATGGCATCTGTGCTCCACCCTGGAGAAGGGTGACTTAGACTCCTAGTCTCCACAGCTGAAGTTAGTGGCAGACACAGTGTCAGGAATTAATTAAAATGAGAAATCCTAAGTCCAGCAATTTGTAATATATGACTATGTGTAGAATTACATTTTTTCCTTTCTTTTTAGGTAGCAAAAGTAAAAATAAAATCTGTGCCATTCTTAGAATGTATGATTGTTCAGAAAAGGAAATATAAGCTTTAATGTTAAAAGTTTTAATTCAAGGTTGTTTATATAAATTTTTCACCTAAAATGTTCTAAAAATATTTCATATTCCTAACTAAAGAAATTTCCTCAAACTTTCCAGAAAAAACAATACAATGGGCAAAACAAAAAATCTACTATGCTCTCGGATATATAAATATTAAGAGTACAAAATAAAATATTTTTGAAAAATAACAAAGATATCATATGTTGTAATGAAATAAATATTACTTGAGTAGCCAAGCTTATTGCTAAAAACACAACTAAAAAGAATAGGTAAAGTTACCAGTTGTTTACAACAGTCTATGAAACAGCCTAAATAAAATTATGCTAACTACTAAAATACTGAAAAATTAAACTAATATAAATCTAACTCAGAGAAAAAGTAGTAATTTTATAAGAATTTATATATAGATTTTATAGGAATTATGCTCATAGTAATTTTATAGGAATTATACTTACAGTAATTTATGCATTTCAAATAAAATATATTTTTCACATTTGCCTTCCTTTTAAAAAAATTTTTTTTAGAATACATTTTATAACCACCTTATCTTAATGTTGGATGTGTACTGTACATATTAAATGTTTTGGAGGTGAAGTAATTGCAATCTTCTGGCCAACAAGAGACCAGATTTCTTTTGTACTTTACAAGTAGGAGTCTTTTTTTAGTATTCTAACATTGCTGTTCAGTGCTGCATTTATAAAATTATTTATAATGTATAAAATGTACACCACCTTTTCTAACTCTTCTTAAACTGTCTCTATGGCTCACATACCTACAGAGTAAGATCCATACTACTTAGCACCCACATCTACTGTAGCATCTCATTTAGAAGCTCATCTCATGCTTTTTCTTTATTTTATTTTTTATTTTTAATAAATATTTTCTGCAATACTGTCTTTACAATGTACTTCTGGGTGTTTGTACCAACATTCTTCTGATGTCTATCACCTCTCTCTTCTCTGTTTAGAAAACAGTTTTCCTTTAAGAATTAGTTCAAATGTAACCTCCTATGTGTAGCATCCCTAAACCACATTCTATTTGTTAAAACTGCCTCTGTAGTATCACAGAATTAGAGGGATTGACAAGTCCAGCAACTCAAGAGGACATGGACCATAGAATATCTTTAATCAATGATTATTGAATTAATAATCCATTAATCTTGTGAAGTTATAAAAAATTATATAGCTACAAGTAAATGTCAGCTTTATGCTGCTGTGTTGCATCTGCTGTTTTAATAAAGTATCTGTGAAGATGGAAAATAGTTGACTAATATTCATGATTAAAAAGGAAATATTAATTGCTTATTATTCTACTATTAGAGTTTTATCATAAGTTCCTGTGTCTACAAACTTAACATTGATTAAAACATTTCTTGAAACTTTATCCCTAGCATAAAGCTAAAAGCCTGTAAAACTCAAACCTCTCTTACTATGAATTTGTGAGAGTTCCTTCAAACTACATACAACTATATTCTGAATGTGTAAAATTCATGTTGAAACTTTAACCTCATGGCAGTGGTATTAAGTGGGGTCTTTTGGGAAGTCATTCTTAATGTCTTGAGCCAAGCCCTTATGAATGGGATTGGTGCCCTTCTAAAAGAGATTGAAGAAAGCTGCCCGCCCCCTTCTGCCATGTGAAGCACGTATTTGCCCCTTCTGCCACATGAGGACACAGCTAGAAGGTGCTGTCTATGAGGAAAAAATACCTATCTAGACATTGAATCTGACAGTACCTTTATCTTGAACTTCCAGTCTCCAGAACTGTGAGAAATAAATTTTTATTGTTTATAAATTATTCAGTCTAGGGCATCTAAAACAGCAGTTGAAACAGACTAAGACACTTCCCTAATGTTCATTTCCTCAGATTTTGTTTGATGCCAAAAAGTGTTCAGGTAAACATAGCAAATTTCTCATCCTCTCTTTCTTTTGAGGCCAGCCATATTTCTGGTTCCAGAGACAAGACTATATGTTTTATTGGGTAAATTTTTGTTTTCGTGTTATAGGTGTCATACATTTTTTTCCTACTGAAATTTAGTCATGAGTGAGAGGTGAAGAAGTCATATTGTGATCCTAATGATGAAAGCTACATGTAAGAGATGGTTGGTCATAAGTCTCTAATCTTTGAAGACAAGCTCAGGTAGTTATATAGAAGTCCTGGCCTGCCCAGTGTTGGACTGGGTAAATATTTCTTTTGAAATTTTAAAAAAGTTTTATTGAGCAATAATTAATATAGCATACAGTTATCCCATCTAAAGTATACAGTTCAATGGTTGCAAATACATGGAACCATTACCAAACTCAATTTTAAAACCTATTTATGACCTCAAAATATTTGCCCCTTACCTATTATTCTCTATGGCCCAGTAACTCTAAGAAACCACGAATGCATTCCTGTCTCTGTAGATTTCACCATTCATAAAATCATGATATGTAGCCTTTTGTCATAGATGTCTTTCCTTTAGCAAAATGCTTCAAGGTTAATTAATGTGGTTTCATGTGTCAGTACTTTATTCCTGTTTTATGGCTGAAAATTATCCCATGGCATAGATACACTGCAATTTGTTTATCCATTCATCAATTGATGGGCATTTGGGTCATTTCTAACTTTTGGCTATTCTAAATAATGCTGTTATAAACATTTGTGTACAAATTTTTTGTGGATTTATGTTTTAATTTTTTCTTGCCTATATACCTAGGAGTGGAATTGCTAAGTTACATAGTAATTACATATTTAATTTATCGAGGAAGTACCAGATTGTGTTCTGAAATTAGCTAGACTCCTGAAAAGAAAGTTTCATAAGTTTATGACATCAAAAGATAATGACTTGCTCTACCTTTTCTTTAATTTATGTTTTAAACAGTCTACCAAATCTTTGCTCAATGTAACCTGTATGATAAAATTTTATAGATTCCTCACACTAATCAACATAAATGAGCTGAGTAATTTATGTCATATTTATTTGTTATATTACCTTAACAAAATTCATTATATAACAACTTAAAAATTTGGAAAAAAATCAGGCACAATAATTTAAAACTGAAAGATTTGCCCCCTCATTTCTTTAAAGAAAAAAAATCTTTTTATGTTGATATACAATAATAAAAATGTATTGACTATTAAACACCTTTTTACAGTCGGGGGTAGTGGCTCATGCCGGCAATCCCAACATTTTGGGAGACTGAGGCAAGAGGATTGCTTGAGATCAGGTGTTTGAGACCAGCCTGGACAACATAGCAAGACTGTCTCTCATCAACAAAATAAAAATAATTAGTTGGGTGTGGTGGCATACAACTGTACTCAGGAGGCTGAGGTGGGAGGATCACTTGAGCCCAGTAATTTGAGGTTTCAGTGAGCAGTGTATCACACCACTGCACTCCAACCTGGGTGACAGAGCAAGACCTGGTCTCAAAAAATTCAAATATATATATTTATATATAAAATATTTTTTTTGAAAAATGTTATTTGAATAAATTAAATTACATATATTTTTATTTCTATATTATTTGTTGGTGAAATAAGATATTAGAGGAGAGGATGGTAAGAAGTAAGAAAATAAAAGTACAGTTTTCTGTGAGTAATCTTTGACCAATTGAGTCACATTTGGCTTAGTTCCACCATAGAGACTGTTTTAGAAATGTACTGTCTGTAATTTTATGATCAGTCCTTAAGGTATAGAATATATTCCATATTACTTATCATCATAGTGTGCCAAACTAATGAATTAAAAATTGTTAATGCTGAAACTAAAAAAAAAAAATCCTGCCAAGTTGAAAGAAGTAGATTCAGACATACCTAAGCAGTAAAGAGCAGAAACATTCATCATGTGCTCCTGTCACTTTGCGTGAAGGATACATGGCAGGATGAATATAGGCCATAATGTACAACAGATGCTAACACAGAAATAGACATTGATTTTTATAAAAATTTCACTTTTAAAGGAAATAATAGTTTGCTGGTTGTATTAGGAATTCAAGTATATTTCCTAATACCTTTACGAGAAGGAATATTTTTAAAAGTGATTAATTTATGAATAAAATAAATTTTAGCAAAATGGTTATCAAGTCTGCCTATGGTCAGGACTCTGCTTTGAAGAGCCACTCATAGCTCAGACTGAGCTTCACCAAGGAACCTGACCTTCAGGGCTCCTGTGCCTGCTGCTTCCCCGTGGACCAGTGGATGACGCTGTTCACGGTCAGAACGACAAACATATCTTCTCTTTATTTATTTATTTATTTATTTATTGTAAATAAGATGATGTTTTCCAAATGCAAATAAAGATATGTCATTTATATCAATTAAACTTTAGAAATTGTTAGTGGATGAGAGTAAAATACATGTTTTGCAAATGTGAGAGACAATGGATTTCACGGAATCTGATCACTGAGTCTGGCAAATTCTAAGCCAGAAATATGCATATGTCATCTTTTCTTTTTTTTCTAACTACCCATATCCAAATGACACAAATTGACTTTATTTCTCTTTTTTTTTTTTTTTGAGTTGGAGTTTCACTCTGTCACCCAGACTGGAGTGCACTGGCTGCTCCTGGCCACCGTAGCCTAGACCTGCTGGGCTCCGGCGATCCTTCCGCCTCAGCCTTCTGCTGGAACTACAGGTGTGCGCTACCACGCCCGGCTGATTTTTTTTGTTTGTTTGTTTGTTTTTGTAGAGATGAGGTCTCGCCAAGTTGCCCAGGCGGGTCTCGATCCTTTGGGCTCAGGCAATCCACTCACCTCAGCCTCCCAAGGCGCGGTATTTACAGGCTGAGCCACCGAACCCGGCGACTTTATTTCTTTATTGTATCTTGAGTTCACCACTCAAACTAAGGTACTCATTATCTTTTATGTATGTAACCAAAATACTTTCTGTCACAATTCTATGTGTCACATATATTGATAAAAAAGGTATTAAGTGAAGCAAAAATAAGGTTTTTCTCAATAGTTCCCCAAGTCCCTAGATTTCCTCCACAAGAAACATCATGTAATTTTCTTTTATATGTTTCAAAAATGCTCCATGCAAATATAAATTAACTTATACGCTTGAGAGCACACTGAAACATATTTATATTGTTTGTACAGGTGCTAGCATATTCTCAGCAGTGTTCTCCAATTTACACATTTCACTTAACAGTATATCTTAGAGACTTCGTGACAGTTCTTATCATGGTAGTTCTTATATAACCAATATATGTATGTATTAATGGTAGCATAGTATTCTTTCATATAAGCAAAACATATTCAATATATCCACAAAATGTCTATTACTTCTACATCGTACCTATATAAAATATAATAAATGTCTTTTATTAATAAATATTGATATATTTCCAAATTATACAATTTGGGACACTTAGGGAGTAAAATTAACGCTTGGAAGTGGTTATACATAGATACTCTTTGGTTGATATTGGCAAAGTGCTCTCCACAGAGGTTCTATCAATTCCCCCCCCCATTGAAAATGTCTGAGATTGTCTGTTTCTCTTCCTCCTTGTGAATACAACATGAAAAAATTTTTTAAATTTCTACCAATGTGATTGTTGAAAAAAACTTAAGCTTAATTTTCCATTTTTCTTGTTACAGGTTAGTTTTTATATATTTTCATAAGTTTAAAAGTCATTTATTCCCTTTTATATGTACTATTTATGTCATTTGTCCATTTTTAAAAGTACTATTGAGCTTTACTTGTTGATTTTTAGGAGCTCTCAAAAGAAAATTAAAAGTTTAGCCTTTTTTTCTGACACAGATTCTTATTTGGCTTTTTAAAGGGATTTATTTCAATCATTTTATAATTTTTATAAATTCATATTTATACCTTTTAATCTTTTAAACTGTATTATTCTCCTTCTCATCTGTCTCTGTTAGCCACCAGCCCATTGCCCAATCATAGTAGACTTGGGCAATTTGTTGAAAACACTGTTGAATTAAAGCAAGTCAGTGTTTATTTTTTTAATCCAAAAATCCAATATATTTCAACTCAGTATCTATTAAATAATAAACTTTGTAAGGAAAGAATTTATTCCTCACATTCTTATGTCATATTTGCCCAGTAAAGTTTAGACTGAAATTAGGATAAAAGCTTGAAGCAGTTTGTAGAGGTCTAACATTTTTAAATGCTGAAAATTAAATTCTATTTTTAATTATAATGTCCATATTTTATAAACAAAAGTTAAAAGTTATTTGAATTATTTAAGTTTCAGATAAAAAATGTTGAAATGACTTTAGCATCTGACTAAAGAAATAAATTACAATTTATAATTAAAAATTTATGAAATGAACATAATATTATATTAACTATTCTCATTACATTAAAGCAGGCTTATTTCTATTATATAATTATTTCAAATCATTATCATGTATTGAACATCATTTAATAGTGTACTATATTTCCCCAGAATTTAGGATTGGAAAAGGCATTTATGCTTTACTCAAAAATCCAACAAAATTTGCCACTAGAAAATCAAACAAGAATATATTCATCCATATGCTGAATTAATAATACCATAGTGAGTCCTATATACAAAACAGGCTCAACTGTGTGCTCAATGACTCAATACTTTCTGCATCATTAATTCCATTCCTTTTAAATTTATATATCCTCAAAGAGTTCAAGATGAAAAATATCTGTCAATTAGTAGTATTTCAAACCCATTTTAAACTTTGAATTCATGAATTACATTTAATGAATTGCTGATATAATTTACATTTAATCATAGAAGTCATAACTTCAAAATTAATTGAGAGGAACTCTAGTTTTGCTTTAGGATGTGGAAATCTTGAAAGAGTCTTGTTCCCATCCCAACAGTGACAAGTTGGATAATATACAAATCACAATTTTTAAAAATTCCTCAAAGAGCTGGGGCCATAGGACAATCAAGCAGTCTAAAGTCTAAGGAAATACAGATCCAGTCATAGAGAAAAAAGATGTGAACCCTGGTTCACCTGCAGAAAAGCATAATAGGAAGGCACATGGGTACCAAACAAACTGATAAGAAAAATTCTGCTAAATGTTTTCACAAATTTCTGAATGTTGAGTGTTGCTTAATATGAGAGTATAAAAGCCTTATAGCCACAGACCTAGGGGAGATTGCATCTAATCTCAGGCTTTTGTTCATGTACTTCTCCAGGTGCTCACAAGAAGATTTAGGTCAGAACAGGATATCAGAAATAGCCTCCTGTCTAATGTGGGCCTTACAGAGAAAAAGCATTGAGAGAAAAGCACAAGTCCTACCTGGATCATTCCTGCTCACCTCCAATATCAAGCCACCAGTAGTGCCTTGCACCACTGAGAGAGAAGCAGAAAACTGTAGCTTTCAAGAAACACATGAAAATCCATTTCAGCTTGGGAAAATAAAAAGAACAACAACAAAAAAAATCCTTGAGATTGGAGCAAAGTCAGGACGTTAGAGGTTCCCTACCATGGCGGAAGCAGGGCAACTGAAAAAAACCACTAAGACTTGGGAACACAGGGTATGCCTAAGACTGATGTAAAAGCAGAACAGGAGAGAATCCTTTCCATTGTGCATCAGAAGACTACAAAGTGATATATGATAAGGAAAATCGATCTACTGATGAGGTAGAGGCAGAAACAGGGAGAGACATCTTCTCCAAAGAGTAAGTCTATAGTTAAGTCTAGAACGAAAAGTAGAAGAGAATCATTGAGAAAAACTCTTGGTAACTTAGGCCCCATAATAAGCACAAAGAAAAACTAGAGACATTTGAAGCCAATGGTACCCTGAAATCATTGAAACAGCGAAACCCAAATCTTGCTCAATCCTGTCTAGAGTCACTCAATCTGCCACACCAAGAGCCTAGCATAAAAAAGATATGTGTCCATTTCAAACATAAAACATTGTATTTTAATTGGTTTTATGTTAGATGCAATGTCCAGCAATCAACAAAAAATTACAGATCATTGAAACAAGAAAAACAATATGCTGACAAGATACATTGGAATCAATGGAACCAGGACCATATCTGATCCAGGTGTTGGGACTATCAAACAGGAATTTAAAATAACTGTGACTGATGTATTAAAAACTCTTGTTTAAAAATGGGTAGTATGCATATACTACACTAGAGAGTTAAGACTATAAGAAGAGATTTAAAATTTTATCTGAATGATGAAAACTATAAGAAAGAAATGGAAATAATAGCTATACAAAATACAGTAACTGAGATAAGAAAAATGCCTTTGACAAAGAAAAAAAGAATTAGTAAACATAAAGATTGTTAATATTAACCAGGCTAAATAACAAAGACTAAATTAATAAAAGAAAAAAAAAAAGACCAACACATACAAGAGCTTGGGGACGATATTAATTAGTCTAACACAGGTGTAATAGGAATTACAATAGAAGAAGAGAGAAAAAAACATTTAAAAGAAATACTATAAGTGTTAATGACTGGGAATTTCCCCCAAATTAATAAAATACATAACATCACAGAGAAACTCATAAAAAAAACCAAACAGAATAAACTGACTAAATAAATAAATCATCTAGACAAAGCATATTCAAAATGTTGAACACTAAACATAAAAAGAAAATCTTGAAGAAAATCAGTAAAAGGAACATATTTAAACACAGAAAAAATGTGTATGTGTATGAATTATAGCAGACTTCTCAAGATTTTGCATCAGAAATTATTGAACCTAGAAGGAACATTTTTTAAAATTCCAGAAGCAAGTCTGGCTCAGTGGCTCAGCCTGTAATCCCGCGCTTTGGGAGGCTGAGGTGAGTGAATTGCCTGAACCCGAGGGTTCAAGACCTGCCTGGGCAAATTGGTGAGACCTCATCTCTACAATAAATCAAAAATTAGCCGGGCATGGTAGCGCGCGCCTGTAGTTCCAGCTACTTGGAAGGCTGAGGCGGAAGGATCGCCGGAGCCCAGCAGGTCAAGGCTGAGGTGACTGGGAGCGGCC
>CAUYQG010110076.1:0-13106 GCA_963574415.1 Tarsius wallacei | reverse complement strand
CCCACTTTGCACTGTCTTGGAGTCTGTTCGTGCAGTGGGGTTGTAGGTTTACTCCCTGAAATAAAATGAGGTTAACAGAGGGAGGAGAATGGAGCAGATAGTGGGGGGAAGAGAGGGGTGGGGAGAGGGAAGAGTAAGAGGAGAAACAGATGAGTATACCAACAGATGGAGAAAGAGGCCTAATCTGAAATAGATAAAAAAAAAAATAGACCACAGCTACAGACTACCCAACTCCTGTACAATAAAAAACTAAAACATAGAATGATGCTGACATACAAGCTAAGCAACCACCTTATTGCTGTGCTGTTCGTCTATGCAAGGATGTGGTTTACAGAGAGGAGAGAAGAGAAGAAAAGGAAGAACGAAATGGAAAAAAGAGAAAAAAAGAGAAAAAATAAGCAAACAAAACAAACAAACATTCACACACACAAAAAAAACCCAGTAGGAATAGAATCAAGTCATTAAACTAACAGAACCAATCAAGCACACTCTGAGACTTTTCGTTTAAGTCCAATGTCCTTTCAGCGCTGATTTCTAGCTGTCTTCTGAGGCTGGTGAGTTTGTTTACAGTTACAGCCAGTTGCCCCTGGTCTGCCTTGAAGGGCAGTTCGGGTCTGCAGCCAGTTCACTAGTCTGGCCTGTGTCTTTTTTTGTTGTTGCCCGATTCGGTGTTGTTATCTTGAGTCGCCAGCAGGTGGTGCTATCTCACTGCTCCGGATTGCCGCCCTTTATGGTCTTTTGTCTCAGCTGCTCCGCCCCAAAATGGAGAGTGAGCTGAGTGAGAGCCGGCCCATAGAACCAAAGAAAAACTGGAGACAGTATCCTGCCTCAGGCCCACGGCCTGGCTGGATGTCACGGTGGCAGTGGAATCAGCAGCACTCTCAGCAGATCCTGCCTGGAGAAGCCTCAGAGTCTGAAGTCGTGGATCGCCTTTGGCATGGGAGGGGCTATCCGCAATGGCCGCCACTGAGGTGGCGGCTGCGGCGATAGCTGCTCTGTCTGCAGCTTCAGGCTGTCCAGACCAGCGTGATGTCCCAGCGGCAGTGACGGCCAAGTTCCACGTGAACAGCGGGCTGCCAACGATGGGATCCACAGCCCCTGGAGAGACAGCCAGAGGCCCTCTGTGTTCTCCCCCATGGAGCATCTCACAGACCAGGCTGTCCTGCCGCCATTCTCTCCTCTCTCCTCCGCAGAATAGATTAAAAAAAAAAAAAGCAGGGCCAAAGCCAGGCATAGTGGCTCATTCTTGAAATCTCAGCACTTTGGGAAGCTGAGGTGGGAGGATTGCTTTAGCCCAGGAGTTTGAGAACAAGCCTAGGCAACACAGTGAGACCTCATCTCTAAAAAAAAAAAAAAAAAATTAAAAAAAAATTTGCCAGGCATAATGGTGCATGCCTATGTAGCCCCAACTACTCAGGAGGCGGAGGCAGAAGGATTGCCTGAGCCCAGGAGTTCAAGGCTGAAATGAGTTGTGATCTTGCCCCTGTATGCCAGCCCAGGTTACAGAGTGAGACTACGACTCTCAAAAAAACTAAAAATAAAATTAAACTTTTTTTAAAAAAACAGGATTCAACTATACGCTATCTACAAAAGACTTACTTTAGATCCAATGACACAAAGAGATTGAAAATAAAAGTATGGAAAAAGATATTTTATGCAAATAGTTGCCAAGAGAGCAGAGGCAGTAATACGAATACCAGACAAAATAGACTTTAAATCAGAAAATGTTACAGTAGGCAAAGATATTATATATTATTAAAAGATTTAATATAGAAAGATATAATCATTATAAACATTTACATACTAAATAACAGACCATTCATGTATATGAATCAAAAACTGAAAGAATTGAAGGGAGAAATGGAGAGTTGTATGATAATCAATAGTGGGTAGAACAACCATACAGAATATATTTAAAGAAATAGAAGACTTAACACTAAACCAGCCAGATCTAACATAACATATACAGTATACTCCACCCAACATCAACAGCATATACATTCTTCTCAAGAGCACATGAAACATTTCCAGGATAGACCATATGTTAGGCCACAAATTAAGTCATAATGTGGTATATACATACAATGGAACATTATTTAGCCTTAAGAAGGAAGGATATTTGGACATATATTACAACACACATGAAACTTGAGGTCATTATGCTATGTGAAATAAGCCAGTAACAAAAAGACAAATACTCTATGATTCTGCTTATATGAGGTACTTAAGAAAGTCAAAATTATGGAGACAGAACATAGAGTGTTGGTTGTCAGGAGACGGGAGGAGGGAAGAATAAGGAGTTAGTGTTTAATGGGTACAGAGTTTCTGTTTACCAAGATTAAAAGTTCTATAGACAGATGGCTGCACAACATTAGGAATGTGTTTTATACCACCAACCTATATGCCTAAAAATGGTTAAGATAGTAAATATCCTGTGTGTTTTATCGCCATATTAAAAAATGAAGTAAAAAACAGTTCGTACTTATGACCAACCACCCCCAACCTATGGTTAGTTCTGCCCTGTCTACATCCCTGCCCATATTATTTTTATGTAGATTTTTAAACATTATTTCATTTTATTCACAAGCATGTAAGTATGTGACTCAAAATAAGCAAATTTTATTTGAATTGTGGAGTACATGTGAGGATTTGCTACATAAGTAAAATTTGTGTAGTTTAGGTTTGGGCTTATAGTGAGCCCTCTCTCCACCTGGTAATATGACTGTGTACTACTTATCCCCCCCTTCATCCCTCCTTTAGCGGTGTCCAGTGTTTGTTGTTCTCACCTTTGTGTTCGCATGCCCGATATTTAGGTCCCGCAAATGATCATGTGTTATTCAGTTTTTTTGTATCCATGATAGTTCACTTAGTATAACGATCTCCAGCTGCATCCATGTTGCAGCTAGGATATGGTTTAGTTCTTCTTTATGGTTACATAGTATTCCATTGTCTATATGTACCATGTTTTCTTTATCTAGACTGTTTTCAATGGAAATCTGGATTGGTTCCATGTTTTTGCTATTGTGAATAATGCTGCAGTAAACATATGTGTGCAAGTGTCATTTGGTAGAATGACTTATGCTCCTCTAGGTATATTTCCAAAAGTGGGATTGTTGAATCATATGGTAGCTCCATTTTTAGTTCTTTAATAAAATGTCATACTGCTTTCCACAAAGGTTGAATTAGCTTACATTTCTACCAGCAGTGTATGAGCACTGCCTTTTTCTCCACAGCCTCAACAGCAACTGTTATTTTTTTACTTTTTAATGACAGCCATCCTGGGTGGTCAGAGGTGATATCTCACTGCAGCTTTGATTTGCATTTCTCTGATGATTTGTGAAGCTGAGCATTTTTTCATGTTTGTTGGCTGCTTGATGTCTTCCTTTGAGAAGTGTCTGTCCATGTCTTTTGCCCACTTAAAAAAAATTATTTTAAAGATGTGGGGTACAACTCAGGGTTAGGTATACAAGTGGTCATGGTACAGGTAAAGTTGGGTCTCCCTTTGGTCCCTACTTCACCTGGTTTGACATCAGGTACCCTTATTGATGTATGTGCCCCCACCTCCTCCGCCAGTTTTCAGCTATTGCCAATTCCTTTCTTGTAGTATTATGGTAAAAGTCCAGGATCTGCTTCTGAGTGAGAACATGGGGTATTCATTTATTTGTTTCTGTGATAGATCACTGAGTATGATGGACTCTAAATCCATCCAAGTTGCTGTGAAGTCCATATGTTTATCCTTTATGGCTGCATAATATTTCATTGTGTATATGTACCACATTTTTTTTGTCCAGTCTATTTTCTATGGGCAGCATGGTTGGTTCCATGTTTTTGCTATTGTGAATAGTGCTGCAATAAACATGAGTGTGTAGGTATCTTTCTGTAGAATGATTTGAGTACCTCTGGGTATATTCTCAGAAGAGGGATTGCTGGGTCATATGGAAGGTCTATTTCTAGTTCTTTTAGAAATTGCCACACTGTTTTCCATAGAAGTTGAACTAGTTTGCATTCAGCAGTGTAGAAGTGTTCCCTTTTCCCTGAATCCTTGCCAACATCTGTTGTGTTTTTTTGTTTTATTAGTGATGGCCATTCTTACTGGGTTTAGGTGGTATCTCAATGTGGTTTTTTGATTTGCATTTCTCTGATGAGGCTGAGCACTTTTCTTTATGTGTCTGTTGGCCGCCCATATGTCTTCTTTTGAGAATGTCTATTCATGTCTTTTGCACACTTTTTAATAGAGTTGTTTCTTTCCTGTCAATTTGTTTGAGTTGCTTATCGTTCCTGGATGTCAGGTTTGCAAATAATTTTTCTAATTTGGTGAGTTGCCTCTCTACTCTCTTGATGGTTTCTTTTTCTGTGCAAAAACTTTTACCTTGGGAAGGTCTCATCTGTCAATTTTTAATTTTGCTGCATTTGCTTTTGAGGACTTGACTATGAATTCCTTGCTTACTCTGTTGTTCAGTAGGTTGTTCCCTAAGTTTTCATCTATAATTCTTATAACTTGGGGTTTCACATTTAACTTTTTCATACATTTTGATGTAATTTTTTATATGGCAATAGGTAGGGATCCAGTTTCATTCTTTTGCATGTGGCCAGCCAATTTTCCCAGTATCATTTGCTAAAGATGATTTGCTTTCCCCAGTGTTAGTTTTCATCAAGTTTGTTGAAGATGTGTTGGTTGAAGGTCTATGGTTTTATTTCTGGATTCTTTGTCCTGTTTCCATTGGTCAATTTTTGTACCAGTACCATGCTGTCTTGGTTACTGTAGCCTTGTAGTAAAGTTTGAAGTCTGGAAGTGGGATGCCTCCAGCTTTGTTCTTTTTACTGAAGATTGCTTTTAGCTATTTGGTCGCTTTTTTTGCTTCCAGATGAATTTCTGTATTCCTTTTTCTAGATCTGTCAAAAATGATGCTTGTAATTTGAAAAGGATTTCAATGAATCTATAGATTGTTTTGGGTAAGATAGACATTTTTATGCTGATTCTTCCAATCCATGAGCATCCAATGTTCTTTCATTTATTTGATTTTGTACAGCAGTGTTTTACAGTTCTCATTGTAAAGACCTTTCAACTTTTCTGCACATTGATTTTGTATCCTGAGACTTTATCAAAGTTATTTGTCAGTGCAAGAAAATTTTGACAGACTCTCTAGAGTTTTCTAGGTGTAGAATCATATCATCTGCAAATAGAGATAATTTAACTACCTATATTCATATTTGGATACCCCTAATTTCTTTCTCCTGCATGATTTCCTTTCAGTACTATGTTGACTAGGAGGGGTGAGAGTGGGCATCCTTGCCTTGTTCCAATTCTTAGGGAGAATGCTTTCAGCTTCTGCCCATTAAGGATGTTGTCTGCAGGTTTGTCATAGATCGCTCTAATTATTTTCAAGAATGTACCTTCAATGCCTTAGGTGTTCAAGGATATTTGATCAAGAGGAGGTGTTGAATTCTATCAAATGCTTGTTCTGTGACTGAGATAATTATGTGGTTGTTGGTTTTACATGTTATATAATGTATTATGTTTATTGATATACAGATGCTGAAATAGCCTTGTATTCTGAGAATGAACCCCACCTGGTCATGATGGATGATCCTTGAAATGTGCTGTTAGATGCAATTTGTTGAGAATGTTTGTATTTGTGTTCATCAGGGAAATTGGCCTGTAGGATTGGTATCAGTTCTTCCTTGTACATCTTGTAGAATTCTACTGAGACACCATCTGGCCCAGGGCTTTATTATGGCAGGGAGGCTTCTTATTACTGAGTCAATTTATTGGATTGTTACTCATATGTTTAGGGTTTCAATTTCTTCCCGTTTAAATCTTGGGCTGTTATGTGATGCCAGGAATTCCTCCATTTACCCTGGTTTTTCTAGTTTATTCTCATACAGATGTCCATAGTAATCACTGATAACCCTTTGTATTTCTTGAAAATCAGTTGTGACACTGCCTTTTCATTTCTAATTGTGTTTATTCAAGTTTTCTATCTCTCTCTGTCATCTCTATTTTGTTGTTGTTGTTGTTAATCTGGCCAGGGGTCTCTCCATCTTTTCAGTCTTTCACAGAATCAGCTTTTTCTCTCATTACTTTTTTGATCTCTATTTCACTAAACTATGCTTTTATTTTAATGATATCTACTTTTCTACAAAGTTTGGGATAGAAATGCTCTTGTCTTTCCAGATCCCGTAGGTGTGCTGTTAGACTATTTACTTGGAATTCCTTTATTTCCTTGATAATGTGTACAATGCTATAAACTTCCCTTTCAGTGCAGATTTCATGGTATCTCGAAGTTTTGGTGTGTAGCATCTTTGTTTTCATTTGTTTCTAGGATTTTTAAAAATTTTGACCTTGATTTCTGTGTTAATTCAAAGTCATTCAGAAGCATGTTGCTTAATTTCCATGGATTTGTGTGTTGAGGGGGACGTTGCTGTTGGTTATGATTTTATTTTTCTTCCACTGTGGAATAAGAAGACATTTGGTATGATTTCAACCTTTTGAAATTTTTTCATGCTTGATTTATGTCTGAGCATATGGTTGATCTTGGAGTACGTTCCATGTGCTCATGGGAAGAATGCATATACTGCAGTTTTGGGGTAAACTGTTCTGTAGATGTCTATTAGGTCCAATCACTTGAGTGTTGAGTTAAGGTTCCAGATTTCCTTGTTAGTTGTTTTCCTCAATGATCTAAGGCTTTTAGCAGGGTATTAAAGTCCTGGACTATAATTGTATTGCTGTCTGTGTCCTCTCTTAGTTTAATTAGCAACTATTTTATAAATCTAGGTGCTTTTCTGCTGCATGTGTATATATTCTAAATGGGTATTTCTTGGTGATGTATTGAGTCTTTTATCATTATATAGTGTATTGTTTTGCTTTTATTGATTTGAAATCTGTTCTCTCTGATACAAGAATAGCTACTCCTGCTCTTTTCTGTTTTTCATTTGCTTGAAAGATCTTTCTCCAGGCCTTTACCTTGGTCCTGTGTGTTTCCTGGATTCAGTAGAAAGATGGATTGTGCCTCTTTATCCATTTTACCACTAAATGCCTTTTGGGTGGCACATTTAGTCTGTTCACATTTAAGTTAATTATTGATATGTGGGACGTTGTTTCTGTCATATTGCTATTAAGAAACTACTTTGCTTTTTAGGTTCTGTGGTTGATTCTTATGGCCTGTAAACTCTGTCCTTGTCTCTGCTTTTGTGATGGGTGGAACCATTCTTTCATTTCTGTTTTTAGATCTTTCTCAAGCATCTCCTGAAGGCCTGGTCTGGAGGTGGCATATTCTCTTAGAGATTGGATGTCTGGGAATGATTTTAATCTCCTTCATTAATGAAGTTTAGCTTGACGGTACACAAAATTCTTAACTGAAGTTACTTTTCTTTAAGAATGTTAAAGATGGAGCCCCACAACCTTCTGGCTTTCAGGGTTTTTGCTGAGAAATCTGTTGGAATTCTGATGGGTCTTCCTTGGTAGGCAGCATGTCTCTTCTCTCTACCTGCCTTCAGGATTTTTTCTTTTATGCTTACCTTGGGTAGATGAATTATTATGTGACTTGGGGATGATCTTCTTATGTAATACCTCACAGGAGTTCTTTAAATCTCTTGTGTCTACATGGCTGCTTCTCTAGCAAGACTGGGGAAATTTTCTTGGATGTTATCTTGGAAGGCTTGTTTCAAGGTATTCTTAGTTTCCCCTTTCTTTCTCTGGGATGTCAATCAACTGTAGATTTTGTTTCTTTACATACCCCAAACCTTTTGTAGGCTTTGTTGGAGTTTAGATTGGTTCTTCCTTTAATGGCCAGTTCTGCTTACACTTCCTGCACTATTTTCATTGCTTGGATGATCTGTGAGTCTGCCTTCTCATGGATCTCCTTAAGTGTCTTTAGCATTCAGAGTCTGAATTCTATGTCTGTCTTCTGGGATAAGTCATTTTGGACGAGTTCCATTGCTTGGGATCTGGGAAGCCCTTTTATGGGTGTTGACTTGTTAAGGCTTTGGGGATTCCTAGTATTTTTTGCTGGTCCTTCCTCATCTGTGAAAGTGGACTCTTATCATTTTATTTTTTGTTTTGTAGGTTTTTAGTTAGATAAGGTTGCTACTGTTGGGATGGCTGTGGGATTGTTTTTGTCCCACAAGGTGCTCTCCTGTTGTGGTGCACTCCCCCTTCCCCTTGGGGTGGTAGTCCATGAGGGTCTGATCACTGTGAATCCTGCTGCTCTTCTAGGTAGCTGCCCTATGAGGCTGCCACAATTTGGCTTATGCTGGAAGTGCCTGCAATGTATCCAGTGATGTGAAGGTGCAAGGGTTGAGTTCTAAAGAGAGTTAATTACCGATGTCTCTGTAGGACCCTCTGGAGAACCTCTCGGATGCTTAGGCATCTGTGGGCTAGTCTGTGAGATGTCTGGTGACATGGTCTTTGTTCCTATTCCTCCTTGAGGGCTGCATTATTGCCTCTGATGTTGTAACTTGGCTATGCCAGTTGACCTCCACCAAGAGTTGGCACTTGCAGGAGACAGCCAACTGTGGTGGTGGCTGTGAACTTTTGCTTGGTCTCTGTTTCCCCAAGGAAGTGCACCAATAACCTAGGTGATGATTGGAGTATGTGAGCTCCCAAAGTTCCTCAGTCCCTGTGCTTTCAAGGGGGTGTTGAGAAAAACTGATTGGGAAGTACTAGATCCAGCTCCCCACCTGTGCACACAAATGTCTACCCCAATGGGAAACAGGTCCCCTGGCTGCTGTGGCCACACTGTGGGGATGACCTAGCCATCTCTGTTGTACAAAGTTTCCATATAAGGAGAGAGGAGTTGCCAAGACAACAGGCTCTCCTGCACTCCCATGGCTCCTCTTCCTTTGTTTGAGGCTGTGCATGCTCAGAACTCAATGTTATACTTAACAGCTTTTTCCCTATGGACTGGGTCCTAGTGGGACCCAGTCAAAAGTTCATTCAGCAACAGGATTTCTTGCTGCATCTTGCCCCAAAGAGGAACATTCAGCAGTGGCAGAATTTGTCCTTGGGCAAGTGAAGGTGATTAGGGTTCCTGATCTCTCCCAGCCTGGGAGCTGGATTCCAAACACAGCTTGCAGGGATCAAGTTCTTGGGATGGTTTGGCTATAGGTGTTCAGTGCTCAGATGATTTCCCAGCACCACACAGGATCTGGCAGCATGCAGCTGTGCTGTATCCAGGCCATTTCTGGTGTGGGAGTGGAGTCCCATGAGACGCAAGGGACCCTTCCAGACCATGGCTTGAGCACCAAGTTCCTAATTTCCCACTCTCACCGTTTCTCCATGCACAGAGGCTGCTCTTTTTTTCCAACATGACCCAGGCAGTGAGAGGGCTTCCTGGCTCTAAAACAGGCTATCTCTTCTTTTTTCTCCCTGCTCTCTTTGGATCCCACTGCTCTCTACAGGTTGTGGGGTATGTCCTTCATTTCAACCTGCTCCAACTGTTGGGGGTCTTAGACTGCTGGGACTCTATTCCTTGGTTTTCTCTGTGAGAGGGGTGCCAGTTGGTTGCTTGTAGGTGGCCATTTTGCTCCTCCCCCTTCTAGGTGGCCATCTTGCCCCTTCCCCATTATTTTTGATACAACTGCAATAATCATTTATCAGATGAAAAAGTCAACAGTAATTCCTTAATATCACCATTTAGAATCTTAGTTGTCTCATAAGTGACCTAATGTTTTCAGTTTGAATCAAGAGCCAAATAACATTCACAGAGACTAAGTTGCTATGCTATGTGTCCCTTAAGTCTCTTTTAATGTTTTCCTCCATTTCTGTCTTTTTTCTTGTACACTATCCACTGAAGAACTGGGAATTTTGAGTTGCTTTTTGGAGTATAAGAATACATAAATGAATGAATAAAGGGTCTTACACCCCTGTCTTGCAGCCACTGTAGCACTTTCCCATTTCCTCTGTTGTGTTCCTTGGAATTATGTCCTTGGAATTATGTCACCCTATTTCTCCCACAAGTCAGGAGTCCTTGGGGCCGGCAACTGTATCTTACTCATTTCTGGATCCCACAAGTAACAGTGTTTGATAAGCATTTTTATTGTTAAATACAGTCAAGCATTCCTGCATTTAGGGAAGTCAGTGACCCAACATAGAAACTGAGTGGGTCTGGGAAGAAGCTTTGTTTGTGTATGGCCTGTGAGGGAGTGTTTCTTACCCGGCAAGGTGGATCCATGTGTGGGGAATTAGAAAACTTTCCCAAGGTAGCTCTGATCCTTACCCCTCTGACAGAGTACGTAAATTGCCTCAATTATCTACACCACCTCTGTATCAATGCTGAGTGACTTTTCAGTTCTTTCCTTAAAAATGCTAGTCTAATTGGAGACTCAGAAAGGTGGGAGGGTGGGAGAGGGTGAAAGGTGAGAAATTGCCTAATGGGTACAGTGTACCAGTGTATGCTACTCAGGTGATGGTTACTCTAAAAGCACCAGTGTCACCATTATGTAGTATATCCATGTAACAAACTGCACTTGTACCCCTATATCTATAAAAATCTGTTTTAATGTGAGATTTTCTTCCCAGTATTTCATTTTACTTTAACCAAGGCTGCTATAGGGGATACGGAGGTGTAACATAGCACTTTCCCACTTGCCCTTCCTCTCTTGCTCATCTGCCTCCCTCCATGAAACTATAGTGGAACTGGGCTGCTGGAGATGACACCTGTGGGGCTGAGTCAGCTGCGCTGGTCAGGCTAGCTATGTCCATGTCCATTCTACTCAGCCAACAGCATCTGTGCCTAAGAAATGTATGTAGGCCCCACTGTAGTCAGAACTTCCCAACTTAGCCAAACCTAAACCACTGACCTACAGATGCATGACCTAAATAAATGCTTAAACAACAACAACAATAAATCCCACCTAGCAACTTGTAAATGCTCAGAAATTAGATGGGCACAAAGAAGTAGCACTCAGGCATATTCTCTATGTATCTGAAATGCAGTGAAAGAAGGCATGTATTTTCTCTGCAACTAGAAAGCCTGTAACCCAAATGCACAAGAACACAAAAACACTGTTCACCATTCCAGTGTGCTTGTTAACAGCAGATATGTCAGCTTGCAAAATCCTCTTTGAAATAGCAACTAAAATAATGCTCAATGATTATTCTGCTCCCATGGGGGAGGAGGGAGAGACAAGGCCTGAGTTTAGAACGTGGATTTCATGTGGCTCTTCTCAGTGATCATAAATCTTAGCTAAGATGTAACAGTTGGATTTATTAAGTATTTTATTGGGCTTTCTAGCCAAAAAACAACTGTAAAATTGAAACATGAAACCAGCTAGGTAAAGGGAAAGATGAGATAGTAGAATTAGTTTGCTAGTACTTTGAGTATTTCATAACAATAAGTTTATCATATTTAAAAGTGAAAAAACACTGGGTTTAATTTATTTGCTCTGCTATTTATGACCTACAGTGTGTGCAGTTTTCATATGTTCCATGTTCATATGCCTATTTTAAAACATTTTACTTCATTATTATAAGAACTTATTAAATACAATGAAACTTCAAGCCAGAAAAGTATTAAAAAATTAATGAAGTGCTACCCCCTCGAGTCCCCGCTCACTGTGGGAGCTTTTATGTTTTGTCAATAAATCCTGCTTTTAAAAAAGAAAAAAAAGAAAAAAAATTAAGGAAATAGGGATAAATTGAAATAGCAGTAAATACAATGAAAAACTTGAAAAAAAAGTTTTGATTTGGCAAAATTGGAAGTGAGGGCCAAAAGCAAATGCATCTGGGCCTGCTCAGATAAGACTGTCGACTAAGTTTTGTCACCCTTGAAACTTTGGACTGAAAAATATCATTTTTCTTTTCTTCCTTTTCTCTATCTTCTCTGCAGCACACATCCCATGCTACCGACTGATGTTAAAAGAATCATATGCCAGTCTGAGAAGGGAATCCCTAAACTAAAAGTAATTTGTGATACCTTCTTCCCACTAAGAGTCTTGACTTTATTAAAATAAACCTAATACTTCATTTGTTTAGTAAAACATTGAAAATTAACATTGAGTGATAAAGTCAGAAATGTACTCATGTGCATGTTCTTGCTTTCTTTCATTTCACAATCCAATTCTCCCAGACTAGTTTTTTGCTAGCTATCTGCTCTATCACTCATAATTTTTAGAAGGCTAAAATTGTATTATTTATTTTTGCATAGGTAATACATGTACATAGTGCAAAATTCAGAAGATATGAAGAGTAAAAAATGCATTTCCTCCCTGACCCTGACCCTCAGCCCTCAGTTTCCTTCCCTGGAGTAATCACTCTGTCCTTTCTTGTGTATTTCTGCAAAGATATGCTCTGTCTCTTTAAGTGGATGTGTATGTGTGTATATTGACTCAAATAATGGCCACACCACATTCATTTTTAAATACTTCCCACATGTCCTTTAGCAATAAATTTTGACAAACAACTCCCATCAGGACATGTGGAGCGGCCTCACACCTGGTTGCCACATAGAGACACTACATTGAATTTGACCAGTCCCCTGCTAATGACTGTCTGGGTGGTTTTCAATGTTTGCTATGTGAAAAATGCTTAAGTGTCTTCTACTCTTATCCCTTTACACTTGTGAGAGTCTATAGAATAGATTCTGTATGTGGAATTGTTGGTCAGTGGGGGTGTGCACTTTAGATAAGGCCAAATATTTCTCCATAAAACTTGTACTAATATAATCCCACCAACAATGTATGAGGGGGCCCCTTTTCCCACACATTATGTTGGCAAGCTTTTTTACCTACAGCAATCAAATTGGTTAAGATGGTATTAAAAATGAGGGTGAGGTAAGCATCTTTTCATACTTCAAGAGCCATTTGCATTCCTTTTTCTGTGAACATACAGTTAAACCCTGTACCTACTTGGTTGTGGTTCTGTGGGGTGGGGGGGGTGGAAATCAACCATTTTGCTGTATTGCAAAGTGTAAACTTTTTCCAACTTGTCTTTTGTCGTTGGATCTTCTTATAGCACTATTTATAGCTTTTTATATTTTTTGGATCGAAATGTATCAATCTTTTCATCTGCGGCTTCTGGTTTTACAGCACATTTAAAAGGGCTTTTCTTCCCATAAAAAGAAATCTGCCATGGTTTCTTCTGAGGCTTTTATTGCTTAATTTTTTAA
>CAUYQG010110075.1:0-26462 GCA_963574415.1 Tarsius wallacei | reverse complement strand
GTGCCACTGTACTCCAGCCTGGGCAACAGAGTGAGACCCTGACTCAAAACAAAACAACAAAAACCCTACTGATGCATAGACCTGACCCCAACTGATTAAACCCTAGTCTCTGTGGGTGGTGCCTGAGCTTCCCAGTGCTGAGAACCACTCAAGCTGGTTGACTTTTAGGGTCCGTCTCAGCTTTCAAGTTCCATGGTTCGCGTAAGGTATGCTGCCGTCAGGTGGTGGCAACATGCCACAGCTCCATGGGCTAATTGTCACGCCTCAGTCTGGAGTGTGTGTGATGAAGAGACAAGTATACTTGCTTTCAGTTTTATACCCCAAATAAGCTCCCTAATTCAACATATAAACTTCATCATAATTGACACTGGTTAACGTTTTAAGGGTCACTTCTTAAAGCAGTAAGCCAATATGTATAGTGCAGTTTAATATCTATCTCATGAATCCTTGGGTAAACTTTATCATGGAGACTAGGGATTTGAAGGGAAAAAAAGTCTTCTGTGCTTGGTTTCAGGTGTTAGACGTTTCATCACTGAGGTATCTGGTCTTCCTCATGTTGTCTCTGTGATTTTTCTTAAACCTCAGCTTTGATCTGCATAGGCAGTGTGGGATGAGTTTGACCATCTCTGGTAAGCATTATCTATGTGGCAGAAATAGAAGAAAGAGGCATTTATTTTTCTTTATTTTTATTGTTTAAATATATATTTTAATTTTAAAGATGTGGAGTACAATTCAGGATTAGGTATATAAGTGGACATTGTACAGGTGAGAGAGTCATTTATGTAGTGCTTCATGGATTTTGCCCTCTCTGCATGGAGGTATGTTCCCAGGGGATTCCTTTCCAGACCCAGCAGCCGACAGTGGGAACAACTGGCTGTCGTTGAAAATCCCAAAGTAGCTAATGGGAATAGGTGGCTGGGAGATTTTAGGGCATGGAGTTTGGAGTCTGTGGATCCGGCTGAGTCCTGCTCCATAGCTTACTGGCTGTGGGGTCTTAAACAAGTCCTGAAGGTTCAGAGCCTCAGTTTGCTTGTCTCTAAAATGGGGGTTCTCATTGCAGTTTGTTGTAAGATTAAAGAGAAGGCTAATACTTTTTTGCAAATGAAACTACTCAACAAACTAAGAATAGAAGGGAACTTACAAGGGACATATATGAAAAACCTACAGCTAACAACAAACTTTGTGGTACAAGAAAGCATGCTTTCCTCTCTAAGACTAGGAACAAGACCAGGATGGTCACTCTCACCACTTCTATTCAACATTATATTGGGGGTTTTAACCAGAGCAATTAGGCAAGAAAAAGAAGTAAGAGATTGAGATTGGAAAGAAAGAAGTAAAGCTATCTCTATTTGCAGATGACATGATTCTGTATATAGTAAATTCTAAGACTCCACAAATAACTATTAGAATTAATAAATGAATTCAGCAAGAGTGTAGGGTACAAGATTACTATACAAAAATTAATCACATTTTCATACACTAGTAATGAATAATCCAAGAATGAAGTTAAGAAAACAATTCCATTTATACTAGCATCAAAAATAATAAAATGCTTGGGAATACATGTAGCACAAGGAGTACAAAACCTATACTCTGAAAATGACAAAGCATTGTTGAAACAAAATTAAAATAGATCTAAGTAAATGGAAAGACATCCCATGTTCATGGATTGGAAGATTTAATATTGTTAAGATGGCCATGCTTTCCAACTTTATCTATGGAATCAATGCAATCCTTATTAAAATTCCAACTTGCTTTTTTGAAGAAATAGACAAGTTGATTCTAAAATTTACATGGCAATGCAAGAGACCCAGAATAGGAAAAACAATCTTGAAAATGACAGTTAGAGTTGGAAAATTCACTCTTCCAATTTAAAAACTTACTGCCAAGTCACAGAAATCAGTACTGGTATAAAAGACATATAGATTAATGCAGTAGAATTGAGAGGACAAAATAAGCTCTCACACTTACAATCAATTAATTTTTGACAAGGTTACCAAGATAATTCAATGAAGAAAGAACAGTCTTTCAACACATGGTGCTGTGACAACTGTATATCCACATGCAAAATAATAAGGTTAGACCCCTTTTATACACACCATATTCGTAAATCGCCTTTAGCTAGATAATAGACAGAAACACAAGCATTAACTCTCAGGAGAAAGAATAGGAATAAATTTTCATGATCTTGGGCCAGGTTAAACCTTCTTAGATATGACACCAAAAGCACAAGAAACAAAAGAAAAAGCTAAGTTGGACATCATTAAAATTTAACATTCTTCTGCTTCAAATTATGTCACCAAGAAAGTGGAAGGACAACCCACAGAAGGGGAGAAAATATTTGCCAATCAGCTGTCTGAGAAGGGACTTGTATGCAGAAGAACTCTCATAACTCAATAAGAAAAAGACAAATAAAAAGTGGGCAATGGGTCTAAAGAGACATGTCTCCAAAGAAAATATACAGATGGCCAACAAGTGCATGAAAAGACGCTCAACATTATTAGTTATTAAGGACATGTCAATTAAAACCACAGTGAGATACCACCTCACACTGGCAAGGATGCCTGTAATAAAAAAAGACAGGCAACAGCAAATGTTAGTGATGATGTGGAGAGACTGGAACCCTCATGCACTGCTGGTGGGAACATAGACTGGCATACTCACTTTGGAAACCGTCTAGCAGTTTCTCACATGGCTAAACAGTTACCATATGACCTGGCAATTCTGCTCCTAGGTGTATACCCAAGAGAAATGAAAACTTATCCACCGTAAAACTTGTACATGAATGTTTACACACAACCAAAAAGTGGAAACAAATCCCATGTCCATCAACTGATGAATGGGTAAACAAAATGTAACATATCCATAAAATGGCATCTTACCCTGCAATAAAAAGAAATACAGGCCACAACGTGGATGATCCTTGAAAACACTGTTCTAAGTATAAGAAGCCAGTCCCAAAAATTACATATTGTATGATCCCATCTATATGACATGCCCAGTCTAGGCCAATTTACAGAGACAGAAAATAGATTAGCTGTTGCCTAGGGTTGGGAGGGTTGGGGGAATGACTGTTGATAGGCATGGGGTTTCTTTTTTAGGTGATGAAAACGTTCTACAATTGATTGTGGAGATGGTCATACAATCTTGTGAATATACTAAAAGAAAACTAAAAACTATTGAATTGTATACATTCAATGAATAAATAGTGTGGCATTGGAGTTATGTCTCAATAAAACTGTTGAAGAAAAGAGAAGGCAAAATGCTTAGCATACAAAGCTTAAACATTATCGAGGTGCCCAGGCGGTGGTAGGAGCTGGGAGGTGCAGGAGGGCTGATGTCTTCCTCAGGCCGTGGGGCCTGTGGGCCCTTAAGACTTTCACAGGCCCATGAAAATGTTTTAATTTATTTTGAAATCAGAAGAAGAAAAAAATAAACTTTTTGGTAAAGAAAATGTTTAATACTTAATACTAATCCTCATCTTTATACCAATGTAGTAAAATATAATTTATTGATTTTTTTTGAGTCAGGATCTTACTCTGTTGTCCAGGCTGGAGTGCAGTGGCATATCCACAGCTCACAGCAGCTTTGACCTCCTGGGCTCAGGCAGTCCTTCCTTCTTAGCCTCCCGAGTAGCTGGGACTATGGGCACATGTTACTACTCCTGGCTAATATTTTGGTTTTCATTTTTGTAGAGACACGTTCTCGCTATATTGCCCAGGCTGGTCTCAGACTCCCGGACTCAAGCAATCCTCCTGCCTTGGCCAAATATACATATATATTTTAATTTAGGAAGGGACCCATGGAAGCAAAAGCACCCAAGGTGCACCAAGGTCTTGAATGAGGCTCTGGGTGCTAGTCTGAATTTGGCCGTCAACTTTCCCCATGCCAACTTTTGAGGAAACAATGTAACATTAAAGACATTCACTCAAAATCCCTCCCCACTAGCACCACACTTCTTTCCTTTTCATCCTCTCTTCCAGTTCTTGGCAGCCAGCACTCATCTCTTTCGGGGGTTATAAATCTCGATAGTACTAACTTGCATCCAAGAGTCACACATACAAAGGCAGACTTGTGGCGGTAACTGGGTGCCCCACAAGAGAAGGCCAAGTGCTGTGAGAGTTATATGGGGGAAGCATATTCCAGGCAGGGGAGTGGCACACGCAAAGCCTCATGGTGGGGGGGACCATGGGGGTTACAAGGAGCTGGGGTGGCAGAAGAGGGAGCATGGTGGGGGAGTGGGTGGACAGGCCCGTGGAGGCCAGTCCTGGGTCCACATGTGGGAATTGGAACTTTCTTCCGTGGGAAGTCACCAAACGGTTTGAAGCAGGAACAAGTTATGCGTGTGTGTGTGCGTGCGTGCTCCTGTGTTTGACACGATCAGAGCTGTGTGTTTGGAAAAGATCCCTCCAGCCACAGCCTGGAGAATGGTTTGGAGAGAGGCCAGAGTAGAGCCTGGGGAGGCCAGTGAGGGGGATCGTGGATAGGGGGGAGGCTGTGGAAGATGAAGGTGGAAGCAAGAGGACTGGGGGTATTGGATCGGGAGGTGGGCGAGGTGGCAGGCTCACCCCCACACTCCTGGGACATGGGGCGTCTAGGATGCACTCGGGTAGAGCAGAGACGCCCGCGGGCGGGAGGGTGACGGGCAACCACCAAAAGTCCACATGTCCACTCACATTCTGAAAACCCTTCTCTTCTTTTCTTTTTAAAGGCGAAAAATGTCGCAGCTTCATTGACCTGGCCCCAGCGTCGGAGAAAGGTGAGTGTGGCCCAGCTCGGGTGTGGCAGTCCCACCCTCTCTGGGAAAATCTTCCCTGCCCCCAAGGCTTCCCCAGCCCTGTGACATGGTCTTCCTTCAGCATCTCTGGGCAGTGAAGCCTTGGAAGCCAGATGTCCTGTTGCAGGGCCCTGAGTTTCTTGAGTGCCCAGTGATGTGGGCCAGGCAGGTGGGGGCCACCGCTCTGTCTTCCCTGTCTCTGGGGTGGTCCTGAGAGTCAGTACTCTTCCATTCCTTCCAGTGCATGCTGGGACTGTGGGGGAGGGCTGATGGGTGTGTACAAGTCGGACTCAAGCAAGACCGGTGTTGGGGTTTGCCTCCAGCTGTAGGATTTGACATTGGAGAAGCGAAGCTGGATGTCTTGTCTCTGAGGGGAGGGCCAGTCTGATCGGACCACACCATCCAGAGAGGTGTCACTGGTGTGCAGGGCCCACCTCTGAGCCCACAGAGATGCTCAGAGCCAGGGCAGCCCCATGAAGTCCTTGGGATCCAGTCTCCTGCTGCCCTCGCCATCAGCCTCTGGCTTCATGGTCTAAGATGGCGGTTAGAGTGCCAGATCACATCTGCAGTCCAGGCAGTAGGATGGAAGAAGAAAAGACACAGATTGCATGTTAACGCCAAGGTTCCCAGGAGTTAACTCACAACACCTGCATGTATTCCCTTGGCCAGAACTAGTCTCATGGCCACATGTAGCTGCAAGGGAGGCTGGGAGATGTGGCCTTTATCCTGGGTGACGCTGTGCCCAGCTGGAAGTCAGGGGTTTTGTTATTATGGGATAATGGACACTGGAGGATGGCCTGCGGCAGGGACATGGAGGCACGTGGCCACCTCTCCACTGGTGTCCCTTCTGCCGTCTGGGCAAAAGACTGCCAAGAGAAACAGGCATGCAGGTCTCTGCAAATGGCCTGGAGATTAGGTGAGGACTCTGGGCCTGGGAGTCAGGGGAGGGGCCACTGAGGCAGGAATCTAGTCACAGAAATTGTCCCAACATGGAGAGCGTCGGGGTCCTTGACTCAGAGGAGATTCTAAAGTCCAGAGCGTGTGGCCACCCATGCCCCTGCTAGCAGGACAGAGTGTGTGATCTCATTCCCCAGATAGCTGGCAAAGGCAGAGAGGACAGGGAGCCATGTGTCCCGGAGGCTGGCGACGTTCCAAGCAGCGGCTGGGGGGGGCTGAGGGGCAAGTGACAGGGAAGCCACTGGGTCCTGAGCTCCCAGAAAAGGTGAGAACTCCCTGAGCAAGCTTCTTTTGGCAGTAGGGAGCACTTCCTCTGCTTCCTCGATGTCTCCACGACTGCATCCTGTCTAATTGCTGCATGTGGTCATCCCTGAGGCATCTGACTGAAGACCAGCTCAGGGCCATGGCTTCCAGAGATCACTAGGGATAATGTGGATGGCTGATGTTTACCGAGCAGTTACTATGTGCCAGGCATTGTGCCAAGCACTTTGCAAGCATTCACTGAGAAACCTCCCCACCACCTGGCGAGGAATGGGCTGTCCTGCTCACTCCCACGTGATGGATGAGAAAACCGAGGCTTAGAGAGATTAAGTCCCTTGCGTCTCTTGCCACATAAAGGGAAGAGCTGGGTTAATCCAGCCCGTGTTCCATAGCCCTGGGTGGTCGGTAACCCTGTAGGACACACATCCCATAATCCCCAAGGCCTTGGGGCTCCGGGGTCAACTCTGCTCCAAATCTGGCTTCCGGGAAGCAGGGCCTGTGTGTGTCCCTGGTCAAGGTGAGTGTGTACACGTGTGCATGCTGGTGGGTGACCCGTATGAGCATGGAACTTGTGTGAGTGTGGGCTGGAGGCATGCACACATGTGTACATATGAGAACACAGGTGTCTCGTGTGCCCGTGTGTGCATGTGCGTAGATATGTCCCAGGGTGAGCACGTGTGGGTGAGCCCAGGTGAGTGCTTGTGTGGATGTGTGTACACCTGTGTGCACGTGTGTCCATGTACAGTGACAGGCAGGCCTGTGCCCTTCCCAGGAGGGATCAGGCCTTTATTTCTGCTTCTTTTATGAGGACCGACGGCCCCAGAGAGGCTGTATCTTTGTGTTTTACCAGCCTTGCAATTTCAGTTTTAGGGCTCGGCAGCCAAGCCGAGAACCTTCTGGCTGTGTATATAAAAATGTTTACAAGGAGGCTGAGTGGGCTGGCTCTGCCACTGAGGTGCCAAGCAATGTTCATGGACTCACCGCCTCTCAAACAATGCAGCTGTCCCTGGGGGTCGGCAGGGCCCATAGCAACCGGCGGGGGTGGGGGGGCCCTCCCTGCACCTCCTGGCCCTCCCAGCAGGCACCGGCAGTAATGTGGTGCTCTCGGACCCATCCATTTGCCCCTGACCACCTCAAAGTCTCCATTTCACAGATGAGCCTGAGGGCAAAGAGTCGGAGTGACTTGTTCAGAGCTGTGTCAGGAGTCTGGGTGGAGGTGTGTGCCCGGGTGTGTTCTTACCCAAAGAACACTCCTCCCCCAGGCCTTGGCTCCTGTACCAGCGCCCTGTGTGACTCTCTCTCCTCCTGGTATCTTTCTGATCTGCCAGATAGGATCATAATCATGACAGTAAGACAAACCGGCCTTCAGGCTATATCTGCTGTGGGCTAGGCACTCTCCTGAGAACTTTGCACACATTGTTTCGTGTAATCACCATTTTACAGATGAGGAAACTGAGGCACAGAGTAGTCACACAGTTAGGAAGCTGGGGATTTGACCCTGAGCAGTCTGGCTCTTAAATGGCTGGTTCTCCTCTGAAAGGCGAGGCCTTCTGCAGCCTGGGGACACCCTCCTACATCCCCACCAAGGCTGAGTTCAGGTGAGTAATTCCCTCCTGTCTCAAGCTCTGGCTTCCTGGCAAACCGCCTGCGTGATTCCAAAGCCCTGCTCCAGTGCCACCCCCTTCCCATTTTCGCCAATACCCTCTCGCCCCTTGCTCGCCCACTATCTCCCACGGCACAATATTTGTCTGCCATCAGCGTCTCTTACCCTGACACGGCCCCTTTGTCTTCTAGTTTTGTGTTTCACGTGGGGAATATCTTTTTTGTTTTACAGTAGCCTAAGCCACAGCCATTTTTTATCTGGATCCCTGCCACAGTCTCAGAACTGGTTATCTTCTTCCCTTTTTTGCCCCCTAATTCATTTGGTATCCTGAAGGCTCTTTTTATTTATTTTTATTTTTTGAAATGAGGTCTCGCTCTGTTGCCCAGACTGGAGTGCAATGGTGCGATCAAAGATCACTGCAGCCTCAGATTCCTGGGCTCAAGCAATCCTTCCACCTCAGCCTCCTGAGTAGGTGGAACTACAGGTGCAAGCCACTGCACTGGTGCCCAAGTGATCTTTTTAAAGCATAAATCATATCGTGTGACTCCCTTGTTTAAAGCCTTCCTATGGCTTCCGTCTCAGTTGGGGTAAAAGCCAATGTCCTCACAGTAGTCTGCAAGGTCCCATGTGACCCGGTCCTGTATCCAGGGTTTCCTCTCCTGCCATCTCCCCTTCCCGTACCACAGCTCTCCACAACCCTCGCTGTTCCTTGATTCAGCCAAGCTAGGGGCTGCCTCAGGGCCTTTGTGCTTGCGGTTCCCTGCACCCGAATGCTGTTCCCTCAGTTCTCTGCCCGGATGGACCCTTGTCATCGTTCAGGCTTTGGTTTAAATGCCACGTCCTCAGGGAGGCCTTCGTCGAACATCCTTCTTAGGGCATCCCTCCCCCGCCAAGCCCATGTTCACTCGCTTCACTTGCTCGATTATCCTCACATCACTTATTCCTAACTGAAATCGTTGTATTTGCTCAGTGGCTATTGGACACCTGATCAGCCCTCCCAACGGACTGTCAGCTCCACGAGGGCGGCGACGCAGGTCCCCGTCAGGATTTGTATCCCCAGTGCCCAGAGCAGTGCCTGGCACCAATCAGTACCCCAAAATGCGTGGCGAAGGGATGGAAAGTAAATATTGATTTTAGGCATTATTATTAATGGTAGGAAAAACCAAAGCATTTTTCCTAATCTCTTGCTGCACTCAACACACTTCTGACACCAGACGTGCGAGGAGATTTTTTTCCCCCTGAGTGCAAACAGTTATCCAGCGGACGCCAGCTGGGTATCCTGTCATTCAGTTTAATTCTGACACCGTGTACCTGAGATAGCGTCAGATCCCACAGGTTAAGGGTTCGGTCCCACAAGACTGTCCCCCACTTCCAATGCCACTTGTGCCTGGGCTTCTGACTGACCTGTTATAAGTCAGGGTTCCCACCCCCCTCCTTGGGTCCAGTCAACTTGCTAGAACAGCTCACAGAACTCGGAGGAACACTTTACTCATGTTGACCGGCTTATGACGTAGCATGTTACAAAGGATGCGGATGAACAGCATGATGGAGGGACACACAGGAACAACTGAGGCAGGATGGGGTGCAGGACTCCCATGTCCTCCCCGGCGCCTCTATGTGTCCAGCTCGCCGGAAGTCCTCAGAACTCTGTCCTTTTTATGGAGGCTTCATTATGTGGATGGCTGGATGGGTGAAACCATTGGCCACTGGCGATCAACTCAACCTGCAGCCCTCTCCCCTCCACAGAGGTTGAGGGTGGGTTGAAAGTCCCACCTTTCATCTTCCTGTGACCAGCCCCATCTTGCTGCCACTTAGGAGCTCCAGCCACCAGTCAGCCTATCAGCCTACAGAAGACACCTCATCGCTCCAGAGAGTCCAGCGGTTTTAGGAGCTGTGTGCCAGGAACTAGGAACAGAGACCAAATATATATTTCTTATTATATTACAGCATCACAATTATACACACTTGTTATAGAAATGGTAGTTACCCCTAAGTGGAAAAACCATAGGTGAGAGTCTCTTATAGGTCTATCCTGGATATTTGTTTGTTTTTTAATTTACTTATGGTGGGGTCTCACTCTGTCACCCAGGCTGGAGTTCAGTGGCATGATCATGGCTCACCACAACCTCCACCTCCTGGGCCCAGGCAATCCTTCTGCCTCAGCCTCCCAAAGTGCTGGATTTACAGGTGTAAGCCATGATGCCTGGCAAATTTTTTGATTTTTTTTTTAGAGACGAGGTCTCGCTATGTTGCCTAGTTTGGTCTCAAATTCCTGGGCTCAAGCCATTCTCCTGCCTTGACCTTACAAATTGGTGGCATGAGCCACTGTGCCCAACCCACCCTTGGATATTGCATATTAATGGTTCAGTTTATCAGTTTTTAGACACATAGATGCATATATACATATATATAAAATCATGATCATGGGTTGCTCTCCCGTCAGTATGTAGGACTCATCCTTGCCTTTTGAAGCAACTGCATGACATCCCATCATGTGGAGACAACTCACTTAGCCCGGCTTTCTAGCTGGACGCTCACACTGTGTGTCCCTGCCACACTCTGAGCATTCTGTGTCATCATTGGATAGCAGCAGTGACTTATACACATCTCTCTCCTGCACAAGTCCGGAGTCCTCGGAGGGTAGCAGTGATCTCTCATTGACCTCTAGGCCCCAGCACACAACAGTGCCATAAGTGCTCTAACAAAGGTCTGCACAACAGGTCTCGCCAGGCAGAGGAGGAGGAACTGACTAAAGATGCCCGAACAAGCCGGGCTTGGCGGCTCAGCCTGTAATCCCGCGCTTTGGGTGGCTGAAATGAGTGAATTGCCTGAGCCCGTGGGTTCGAGACCCGCCTGGGCAACTTGGCGAGACCTCATCTCTACAATAGATCAAAAAATTAGCCAGGCGCGGTAGCGCACACCTGTAGTTCCAGCTACTTGGAAGGCTGAGGCGGAAGGATCGCCGGAGCCCAGCAGGTCGAGGCTGCGGTGGCCGGAAGTGGCCACTGCACTCCAGTCTGGGTGACAGAGTGAAACTCCAACTCAAAAAAAAAAGAAAAAGAAGATGCCCGAGCAATTTACAAAGAGATGTGCAACTACATTGCCTCTGTGTTGTGAACTCAACACTGAAAATGCAGAGAAAAGCTTCTCATGCTTCCTTGTCTTTCTCCTTGAGGCTTCCCTTGTCTCCAAATCTTGGTCACTCAGCCGGGCACAGTGGCTCATACCTGTAATCCCAGCACTTTGGGAGGCTGAGGCAGAAGGATCACCTGAGCTGGAAGGTGGAGGCTGCGGTGAGCCGTGATCGTACCGCTGCCCTCCAGCCTGGGCGACAGAGTGAGACCCGGCTCAAATAAATAATTAAAGAAATAATCTCAGCCACTCACTCACTAGGCAAGAGTCTCCTGCCAAATAATTGTGACCCACTGAATAAACTGAGTAATCTTAGAACCTGGTGTATTGGTCAGCGATACCCACAATAGCGCTGTGTAACGAGCCACCCCCCCAACTCAGTGGCACTTAAACAGCTACTATTTTGCTCACGTGTCTGGGTTTTCTTGGGTTGAGCTGATGTAGGCTGGCTTGGCTCCAGGATGGACACTGGGCTCGATCTGTTACACTTGTGTCTGTCTGGAAGCCAGGTAGAGGGGAAAGTGGGTGCTCAGTGGAGCTTGTCTTGACCACAGGCCTCAAGGATGGCTGGCGGTTGGAGCTATCCTGGTTGGATTTCCTGGTGTATGTGTGTTTGAGACTCACTAATTTGTGTGTCAAGGTCTCCCCTAGTCATTGTCAGGACCTGTATGTCTCCCAGAGCGACCTGAGTTTTTGGATGTTTACCTATGCCCTGCTTGACATCAGGATGCTGAATAATCTATTACTTCCTCCTGCTCTGAGATTGAAGAACTATTTTACGTGCACAGCCTTTGGCCAACGTTGTGATTCAAAACAGACAATTGTCAGTAAACCTTCTAGCTTAGTCAATGATCATTAAACTTCCCAGTTTGAAAAACCAACTGTTCATCTTCAGATTTTTTGCAAATGTATAAATATTTGCTCAATATCTTCCAAGACAACCAGATATTCTTTATAAGCCTCCCTCTCTCCCTCCCTCCTTCCGCCTTCCTCCTCCCCTTCTCCTTCCCTCTCTCCATCCCTCCCTTCCTTCTTCATTCCAATTTCTCCTATGGAACCTTCTGACCCTCAGCCCCAGTTTGGCCCAGCGACCGTCTAGGACTGTTATTCCTGAAAGCTTTACCACTGTTTTGAAATTTCTTCCTCTTTCTCTCCATTGCATATCCTGCCCTCTGCATCTGTGGTCATCCTCTTTCTGGTTTACTTCCTCATTTGGGAGGAAAATCTTTTCCAGGGGCTTCCTGAGAAAGGGAGGAGGCTTGGTTGAGACTTTGCACGCCTCCTGTTGTCCTTTCCCCTCTGTCACGCCTGACTGAATGTTTGACTGGGTATAAAATCTGGGATGGAAATAATTTTCCCACAAAATTTGGGAAGCGCTGGCTGCCCCCTTGTCTTCTAGCTTCCAGTGCCACCAAGAAGCTCGATGCTTTTCTGATTCTTTTGTGTGACCTGAATTTTTTCCCTCTGTGGAAGCTCTTAATGGTCTTATTTTCTGTTCTTATTTTTTTATTCTCTATTTTCATTTTTATTTGCCTTTTTATTTACTCCTGAGATATTTACTCAACTTTTATCTTTCAACCATTCTATTTTTTTTAATTCTTGCAGTTATATTTTTAATTTTAAGAGCTTTTCCTTGTTATCTGAATGTTCCCTTTTTTAATAGTCTCCTGCCTTCGTTTTATGGACACAATATCGTCTCATATTTCTCAGAGGATACTAATTTTTTTAAGTTTTCCTTTGTACCCTTTAATGTCTCTGTTTCTTCCAAGTTCTTCTGACTACTTTAATTTTGACCTCCGTATTTTATATTCTAAATTTTCTGCAAACACCTGATGCTCATATTTAAGAGTGAGACATGAACTTGAAGTTTGGAGGCTCAAGGTGCAGTGGGGGTGGGGAGTCTTGGCCAATGGGCTTCCCAATCATCTGGACTATTATTCCCTCACCCAAAAAGTTCATCTGGTCAACCCATCCCCACCTCCCCACCGGGCTTTTTCCCTTACTTTCCCCAAGAGGAACTCTTCATCTCCAGTGTATTAACCCCGTCACCAGCATTCTGGGAGTCAAATGCACAGAGGCTGCTGGGTGCCTCTCAGTGGCGCAGACGCAGACTTTCACTTGATTCTCGGTTTTCAGCTGGGGCTTTCCTTCCCTAGTTCCTGCAGGTGGCCAGCTTTCAGCTTTCTCTTGTCTTCTCGGTTATTACCCACTGCTGTGGACTCTCCAGCTTCTGAACTGTTGCTGCTGTCTCTCTTCTGTGAGCTCTTCTCCCAGCCTCTCTGCCTTGTGGATTTATGCCTCACTTATTCCCCAACTGTGGTGGTTGGTGGTGTTGAAAGACCTTTGGTTTAGCCCTATGTTCAATTCCACTTTGACTTCCTAGACCCAGATCTATCTCTTGACCCCTAGGCTCTGTCTTCACCTGCCTACTAGACACCTCTTCCTCGATGCCCCCATCGACTGCTAACTCAGCTTGTCCACAATGGAATACACTAGAGCTCTCCCTTCTTTTTTTTGAGTTGGGATCTCACTCTGTTACCCAAGCTGGAGCTCAGTGACAGACAGGATCACAGCTCACCACAGCCTTGACCTCCCGGACTCAGATGATCCTCCCACCTCATCCTCTCAAGTATCTGGGAGACTGCGACACCACAGGCTAATTTTTTTTATATTTTTGTAGAGACAAGGTCTTGCTATGTCACCCAGGCTGGTCTCAAACTCCTGGGCTCAAGCAATCCTCTCGCCTCTGCCTCCCAAAGTGCTGGGATTACAGGCGTGGGCCACCGTGCCTGGCCAGCTCTCCCTTCTTTATCTATTGTCCTGTTTTCACTGCCATCTGCCCTGTTTCCTGAGCCAGGCACCAGAAGACCATCCTCAATTCTTCTCTCTCCAAATCCATTATTTAACAAGTCTGGCTTCTCCTGTCCCCTAAAATATCTTTTGTGTGTGTGCCTCCTCTCTGTCTCTGCTGCCACCGCCTTGTCCAGTTTCTTGTCATCCTCTCCTGGATCATGGCAAAGATCTTTCAGCTGGCCTCCACTCCCATCTGTGCTGCTTTTGAGCCATTCCTCAGTGCCGTAAGCATGCACGGTGGAATACAATACAGCAACAAGGATGGACCAGGCACAACTATTCACAGCAACATGGGTGCTGAGCACAGGAAGCCGGATTCAAAGGGATCCATTCTAGGCCGGGTGGGGTAGCTCATGCCTTTAATCCCAGCACTTTGAGAGGCTGAGATGGGCCGGAGAATTGCCTGAGCCTGGGAGATTAAGGCTGCAGTGAGCCATGATCATGCCACTGCACTGCAGCCTGGGTGACATATTGAGACCCTGGCTCAAAAAAAGGCCAGGCGCGGTGGCTCATGCCTGTAATCCCAGCCCGGCACTTTGGGAGGCTGAGGCAAGAGGATTGCCTGAGCCCACGAGTTCGAGACCCACCTGTGCAACTTGGCCAGACCTTGACTCTACAATAAATCAAAAATTAGCCGGGCATGGTAGCGCACGCTTGTAGTTCCAGCTACTTGGAAGGCTGAGGTGGAAGGATCGCTGGAGCCTAGCAGGTCGAGGCTGTGGTGACCAGCCTGGGCGACAGAGTGAGACCCCAACTCAGAAAAAAAAAAAACATTCTACATGATTTTGTTTCTATAAAACTGGAAAATCAGTCTGTATTGTTATTCATAGAAGTCAGGGCAGAGACGGTGTAACTGAATGGGAACTCACAGAGGGCTCTGGTGGCTGGCAAGATTCTGTGTCTTGATCTGGGTGCTGTGTCGTGCATGTGTTCAGCTTATGGAAGTTCATTCAGCTGTAGGCAGGATACATGCACTTTTCTGCACGTGCACTATACTTCGTTAAATAGGAAAGAAAAGTATTTCTCACACTGAGTTCTAAATTATCTTTCTAAGATGAAAATGCAATTGTGTCAGGCCCTGCTTAAAACCCTTTCATGGCTCTCCAACGAACCCAGAGTGTGTCCAGCTGGTGCTCACGGCCCCTCCTACCATCTCTAGCGTGCGTCCCAGACCCCAGGCCTGCCTCTCCACTCGCAACACTCCCCCAGACTCTCCATCATCTTGCACGCCTCTGTGGCTTTGCATGTGCTGTTCCCTCTGCCTGACCTGCCTTTACCACCTCTTGTTTGCTTTGCAAACTTCTATTCATCTTTAAAGCCCAGTTTAGACAGGCCCCTTTCTGAAAAGCCATCCCTAACCCCCCAGAGGTTCCCATCTGCACTGACTCGTCCTATTAGCATCCATCATGCTGAGTGGAAGTGACCTCCTCCATCGGGCTGGACAGTCTCTGAGCACAGGCACGACATCTTGTCCTTCTCTGTGACTCCTGTGCCCCTGATGGGACCGACACAGAGCAAGAATTTAGTAGAGGTTTGTGGAAGGCAGGAAAGAAGGAGGGAAGGAAGGAAGGGAGGAATAAAGGAAAGAAGGAAGGAGAAAGGGAGGAAGGAAGGAAAGACAGAAGGAGTAATAGGGTCCCTGTTCCAGGTCCTGGGTGGCCCATCTGGGTGTAGAAGCCTGGGTCTGACTCGGGAACCATGGTCTCCTCTGACCCGCTGGACTGAGCTGTATTTTGAGTTGTCCCTTTCCCTGCCCCTGTTCCCCAGCGAACTGGGATTTCTGGCAGCCACCAGCCGGCAATTTTAGTGAACCAGTCCAAGGCCGGCAGGTTTCATTTGTTTAGCATCTCAGGGATGTGTAACAATGTGCAGGCTCCGCGGCCACCAGCCCGAGCCTTGCGTGAGTCATTTCTCACTTCAGTTCCTATAATGGCCTCTTGTTGGTTGCCTCAACCTCTCTGTTCTCCGCCTGAAATCGATTTACAATTCTGCTGCTCACTTAATTTATTTAGTGCATTTTATTGATTTATGTCATAGAACTGAAACGTGCATAGATCAGAACATGCTGAGCAGAGTAGGGAGAGGGAAACCCACTTCCACAGCGGCCCAAACTCTGACATTGGAACTACAGCTGGGTCAGCCTGCTGGCCACAGCCGGACCCCGCTGGGTGGCCGGCGTGTCTCTGGCCTGTGCATTAATCATGGCGGTGCTTGCACCCTGGGCTGTCTGGGGAATTCCCCATCAACCTTCATGAGCCTTCACGAAGGTGCTGCCTCTGCACAGCCCTCCCCTGTTCCCAGACTGTACCAGTCGCTCCAGCTCTGTGCTCCCAAGTGACCAGGCACAAGCCCGTGGTCCAGGGCCCGGAAAAGTGGGAGCTCTGATTCCTTCCATCCCAACGAGACAGACATTTCAAGACACAGAGAGGCAGGAAACCGGCCCGTGTGATCCACGTGTCTCACCCCCCATTCCCAGGTGGCACCAAGATAACACTTGCAGCCCCGTGGCCCAGGTTGGGGGCTGTCCATCAACTCAATGGCCCTGGTCCATCGCGGAGCTCTGGAATCTTCCCGCAGGAGATCATTTCCGGCCATTCTCAGTAAACCCGCAAAGATGCTGGCTAACCTGGTGCCATTTAATTCTCGGAGGCAGGGCAGACTGCAGCCTTGCTTTCAGGAATGGGCTGCAGCGACCTCCGCCCACCTTGCCTCAGGCTGGTGGTCCTTGTCCCTAGGTGCCAGACCACGTACTGGGAGCTGAGGCAAGGAGGAGAGACCCGGCTCCTGCTCTCGAAGAGCTCACCCTCTAGTGGGGAGACAGACAAGGGGACAGAGAGTCACACCCTGGGAGGTGGTCAGAGGGCTGCCTGGAGGTGCACCACGTGGGAAGGGTCTCGAAGGCGGAGTGGAGTTCCTTCTTGTGCATGAGGGACATTGGGAGAACAGCCTGTGCAAGGGGGTGACACCAGGTGTCTCAGTGCCAGACACATGGCAAGTACTCAGCAGACATTGCTGAACGATCGAAAGGTGGAAGGAAGGGAGAGCCCAGAGAGGGTAAGTGCCTTGCTCAAGGTCACACAGCAGGTTTAGAGCAGAGTGTGGCTCACCCTCCAGGCTCCTGAGCCTTTGAAGCAGCACCCGTCTGCCCCGCCACCTACCCTTCCTTCCCTCGAGCCCTGCTTGCCCGCACGTCCCACCCGGCCCTCCCACCTCCTCAATTCTAAAGCGCTGGTTCTAACGCTTTCTTTTCTGAAAGTCTGGATTCCTCTAATTATGTACTCTTATTAAAGGTGATTAAATCCCTAAGCCTGGTGGAGGATTGCTCCTGGAGATCACAACATCTAATAATTGCTTTAGTTGCTCTAATTCCAATTATTCAAGATTATCTTTCCAGGTAATTAGGTATCTGGGCAGTCTCGCCCGCTCACTCTCTCACAGAGCGTCGTATTAACCCCAAACAGTGACCAGCTTTCGTGTTTCATAATTGGAAACAGTTTCTCCATGGTGAGAAGGCTCGGTCGAGGGTAAACAGCGGTAATTTAGATTTCTAAACGGCTCTGTGGCCTTATCGTCCTTCGGTGTGAGAGACGGCCGTGTGGTCCTGGTCTGCACTGGTCCACATGATGGTGTAGGGGTGGGCAGTGGCATCCTGAGTAGTGGTGTGATGGCCAGGCACACACGGACAGGGTTAAGAGGAGACAGCATTCGCCATGCAAGTCGATATCGCACCTCATGGCTGAGCCACGCTGCCTGTGAAGTGCTGGCAATCTGTAACCTGATTTTGTCAGGGTTCCTTTTTTATATTTTCTTCCTTTTTTTTTCTTTAATGAGATGGAGTCTCACTCTGTTTGCCCAGGCTGGAGTGCGGTGGCATGATCATAGCTCACTGCAACATCAAACACCTGGGCTCAAGCTATCCTCCCGCCTCACCCTCCCAAGTAGCTGGGACTACAGGCATGTGCCACCATGTCTGGCTAATTTATACATTTTTTGTAGCTATGGGGCGGGGGGGGTCTCACTATGTTGCCCAGGCTGGTCTCAAACTCCTGGCCTCAAATGATTCTTCTGCCTCAGCCGCCCAAAGCACTGGGATTATAGGTTTGAGCCACCGTGCCTGGCCTCTCATGTTTCCTTTTTTCAAGCAATATAATTTCATTGGTATGATAATTTACAAACAGTGAAGCACACAGGTTTTAAATGTACAGTTTGGTGAGTTTGAAGAAATGCATACATCCATGTGGCCCATAAGCCTGTGAAGACACAGAGACAGGGTCTGCCTCACGGGCACACGACCTATGCAGTCACATGGGACCCCATGCAGAGCAGGGCCTTACACTTGGTTTAATGTTCTTCTGTCACTGTCTTGAGATTCTTAATAGTTTTTCAACAAGAGGTCTGTCATCTTCATTCCACATTGCCTTCTCTATCTGGGCCATGTACTGTACCTCGCTCTCAAATAATTATTCACTCACTATATCTCTGTGCCTTGATTCTCTTTAGAAATCTAATTATTGGCCATCATGGTGGCTCCACCTGTAATCGCAGCACTTTGGGAGGCCGAGGCGGGAGGATTGCTTGAGTGCAGGAGTTTATTAAGATCAGCCTGGGCAAATCAGGTGATTCTTCTGCCTCAGCTTCCCAAGTAGCTGGCACTACAGTTGCACGCCACCATGCCTGGCTAATTTTTGATTTTTTTGTAAAGATGAAATCTCACTGTGTTGCCCAGGCTGGTCTTAAACCCCTGGGCTCAAGAGATACTCTCACCTCAGCCTCCCAAAGTGCTGGGATTATAGGCATGAGCCATTGCGCCTGACCAGAGCTTGGATTTAAAAGCAGAGCTTCCGAGGACTCAGGCTCTGGGTTCAAATCCCCCCTCTGGCTTTCCAGCTGTGGGGCCTCAGGCATGGGTACTCATCCTCTTTATGACTCTATGTCTCCATCTGTAAAGTGGGGATACATAATAGCACCCCCTTTGTGGTATTCTCCTGAGAATCAATGAGTTAATCTGAGTGAGGGATCAGCACAAGGTCTGGCTCAGGAAACGCCTGCCTGAACATTCTGTCATCTTTCCTCCCCTCCTGTGTTCGGCCTAGCCAGCTGGAAAGCTAACTTGGAAAGTAACTCAATTTGCACTTATTTCTACTCAACTGACACTCAGTGAAGCTTTACTGAATAATGCACAGCATTCCATTCCCAGCCTGATACTCTCACACTCCTTGCTTCATTTAATCATTTTGATCGCTCTTTGGGGTAAGGACTATAATCCCTGGTTTGCACCAGAGCAGCTAGGCAGCCGACTCAGAGAAGTTGAGCTACTGGCCTGAGGTCACACAGCCAAGTGATAGATGTATCCCATCATCACCCCGTGCTATTTTTGCCACACCTCACAGGTCTTCCTGCCCTGCCTGGTGCCTCCCGGTCCCTCTTCCACTCCTCTGGCCCAGAACGTGCTTTGGTCTGCTTTGCCATGTGTTCTGACCTGGCTGGGAGGCCCCTTGGCTCACAGCTGTCGGGGCCTGCATGGAGCAGGAGGGAGGCGGCAGCTGAGGGGACCCGGGTCACCCTCTGCTCCTCACGCATCCCATCTGCTGGTTCCCGCAGCCTTCTCATTTGCAGCCATCTGCTGGGCTCCCCGGAGGCGCTGCGAAGTCTGGATGTAGCACAGAACCTCCAAACACCCTGCCTTCAGGCCTCATAAGAAGTGCAGGGGCACAAGGGCCAGAAACCCCTATGCATGCCTGAAGCCCAGGGAACCAGAAGCTCCAGAGAGAGGCCCTTCCTAAGGGAGTGCTGCTGGAGGGCTAAGCCCCCTTCCTGCCCAGGAGTTGGCTTCGCAGGCTGGGGCTTCAGAGCCAGCCCGACGCCCACAAGGCTTTGCTCTGCTCAGGCTTTCACTTGCAATTTCATTTTGAATTTAGAGTCCTGTGTCTTTTGGCAGGGATGCCCTGGCCCCTGCTCATCCACAGAACCTGGCCTCCTGGACTTCTGATTCCCGGCATGTCTTTTGCCAAAGGCAGAGAAAAGAGCTCAATGTGGTGGGTCAGGGACTTATGGAACAGGAGGAAGGACAAGTGGTTCCTCCAAAGCCAGTTTTTGTCTGGTTGATCTGCTCACGCATGCCGCTTCCTGGCCCATCTCTGGTGGTGAGGGCAGAGGCCACTCGTCAATTTTATTCATTAGTTAGTTTGTTTATTTGTTTATTTATTTTGAGCCAGGGTCTTACTCTGTCGCCCACTACATTGTGTAGTAGCACAATCACAGCTCACCATAGCCCTGAACTCCTGGGCTCAGGTGATCCTTCTGTCTCAGCCTCCCAAGTAGCTGGGACTACAGGCGCACACCACCAGGCCTGGCTACTTTTTGATTTATTGTAGAGACGAGGTCTCACTGTATTGTCCAAGCTGGTGTTGAACTCCTGGGCTCAAGCAATCCTCCCACCTTGGCCTCTCTAAGTGCTGGCATTACAGGCATGAGCCACCATGCCTGGCCTCATTAGCTTTAAATTAAAGACATTTCTGGTCACAGCTTTATCGAGATGTAATTCACTTCCCATTCCATTTGCCCACGTAAAGCGCACAAATCAATGGTTTGCTATGTTTCACAGAGTTGGGTAACCACGGCCACAGTCGATCTTAGAACACTTTTGTCATCCCGAGAAGGAACCTCAATTCCTGTAGCCATCACTCCTCAATCCTCCATCTCCTACGGGCAGAGGCGGTCACTGATCTACTTCCTGTCTCTGTAGATGTGCCAGTTCTGGGCACATGAAAATGGAATCGTATCTCATGTGGACTTCTGTGACTGGCTTCTGTCACAGAGCATCATGTTTTCAGGGCTCGTCTGTGCTGCAGCCTGTCTCAGCGCTTCAGTCCTTTTCATTGTCAAAGGACATCGAATCGAATGGGTAGGAGCACACGTTGTTGATCTAGTCATTATTTATTTATCTTCAGAAATCTTGTTAAAATGGGAAGTACAGTGCAATTCGAAAAAGTACATAACAGGAATATACAACTTAGCAAATTATTGTAAAGCAAAGGTTTTGTTCCTGCTAAGGTCAAGAGACGGGTCATTGCCAGGGGTCGTTGCCCATAGGTCCCACTGTCCTTCCACCTGACCACTCCCCAATCCCTTCCCCAAGAGAAGGGTCATCACTGCCTTTCTTAGTGTTACAGCAAGGGTCAGCAAACTACGGCCCATTGCCTCTTTTGGGAAGTAAAGTTTTATTAGCACACAGCCACGCCCATTCCTTTATGTATCATCTATGGCTGTGTTTGCGCTACAGTGACAGAGATGAACTGTCGGGACAGAGACCATCTGGCCTACACAACATCAAGGATTTATTCTCTGGCCCTTTATAGAAAAAGTCAGCTGCCCCTGCCTCGTAGTTTTACCAAGTATGCAAACGTAAACACCACAGCTTTGCTTGCTTTTGAACTGTCTACACACACGTGTTCAGTGCACTTTTTTGTGTCTGGTTCCTTTTGCTCGACGTAATGTGCATCAGGTACCTATAGTTTGATCCCTTTCATGGTGTTTTATATTCCATGGCATGACCACACCACCTTCTATTTGCTCATTTTACTCTTAATGGATAGTTGGGTCATGTTCTGTTCTTCTGACCAATAACGTTGCTGGTTCTTCAAGTGTGATTCTCAAACCAGCAGGTCCGTATCACCTGGGAGTTTGCTACAGATGCAGATTCTCAGGCCCCACTACAGAACTCTGGGTCCGTGGCCCACAATCTGTGTTGATTCTCAGGGTGATTCTGAGGCACACCCCACTTGAAGAACTGCTGATCCGGTGTTTACCCAGAAGTGGAATCGCTGGGCTGACTATGTGTCTTCAACTCAGTAAAACCACCCCGTTTTCCAGAGTGTGTGTACCAGCATACACCGCCACTAGTAGGGTATACACGTTCCCATCTCTCTAGTCTTGACAATACCTGACATTTGTCAGACTTATAAATTTTGCCAATCTGGCGGGTGTGAAATGGTCTCTCATTGTGGTTTTCAATTTGCATGTCTCTGATTACTAATGAGGCTGAGCATCTTTTCATGATTATGGCTATTTGGATTTTTCTCCTGCATGAAGTGCCTGTTTGCATCTTTTGCCAATGTTTCCAGTAGACTGTCTTTTTCTTCTTGATTTATAGGAGATTTTACATACCATAATCTCTTGTTGCTTACATGTATTGCAAATGTCTTTTCCTATTCTGTGACTTGGCTTTTCTCGGATGTCTTTTTGATGACGGAAGTTCTTAATTTTTTTATTATGGTAAAATAGACATAAAATTTACCATTTAAACCTCTTTTTTTTGAGTCAGAGTCTCACTCTGTCACCCAGGCTGGAACACAGAGGCACGATCATGACTTGCCACAGCTTCAGTTTCTTGGACTCAGGTGATCCTTTCACCTCAGCATCCTGAGCTTAGCTGGGACTACAAGCACATGCACCACCGTGCCTGGCTTTTTTTTTTTTTTTGGTTAGAGGCGAGGTCTCACTATGTTGCCCAGGCTGGTCTTGAACTCCTGGCCTCAAGTGATCTTTCTGCCTTGGCATCCCAAAGTGCTGGGATTGCAGGCGTGAGCCACCACACTCAGCCATTTTAACCGTTTTAGGTGTCCAATTCAGCAGCATTAAGTACATTCACGTTCTGTGCAACCATTACTCTCCAATTCCACAACTTTTTTGTCTTCCCCAACTGAAACTCTTCACCTATTAAACACTAACTCCCCCTTTGCCCCTTTCCTCAGTCCCTGACAACTCCCATTCTCCTCTCTATATCTATGAATCTCGCCACTTTCAGTTCCTTAGGTAAGTGGAATCACCAGTATTTTTGTGTCTGGTTTATTCCATTTATCATAATGGCTTCAATGCTCATTCATGGTGTAGAGTGTGTGGGCATCTCATTCCTTTGTAAGGCTGAGTAATATTCCACTGTATGTACACAGTGGAATATTACTTATCTTTTTTATCCATCTATCTGTTGAGGCATATTTGGGTTGTTCCCAACTCTGGCTGTCGTGAATAATGCTGCTGTGATCATGGGGGCACATATATCTGTGGGGGCCCTCCTTACACTCATGTTACCACCCAGGAGGGAGTTGGGGGATCACACAGTAATTCTGTGTTTAATTGTTCGAGGAACCTGTTCGAGGAACCACCATACTGTTTTCCACAGCAGCAGAGACATTCCTACCAGCAACATCCGAGGGTTCCAGTTTCTTCACATCCTTGTCAGCACTTGTTATTTTCTTTTTTGGTAATATCCATCTTAGTGGGTGTGAGGCGACATCTTGCTGTGGTTTTCCTTCTATTTCCCTGATGACGAGTCATGTGGAGCATCTTTTCCTGTGCTCACTGGCCATTTGTATGCCTTCTTTGGGAAAGGCATGGTCTATTAAAGTCCTTTGCCCATTTTTGAATCAGAATATTAGTTTCATTGCTGTTGAGTAATAAGAGGAGTTATTTAGATTGTCTGGATGTTAACCCCCATCAATATCTGATTTGCAAATATTCTCCTTCATTCCATGTTTTGCTTTTCACTCTGTGGAGAGTGTCCTTTGATGCACGGCTTTTACTTTTGATGTAGTTCACTTTATCTGTTTGCTCTTTTGTTGCCTGTACTTTTGGTTTCATGCCCAAGAAATCACTGCCAAATCCAATGTCTTGAAACTTTTCCTGTATGTTTTCTTTTATTTTTATTTATTTATTTATTTATTTTTTGAGTTGGAGTCTCTGTCGCCCAGACTGGAGTGCAGTGGCCGCTCCCGGCCACCGCAGCCTCGGCCTGCTGGGCTCCGGCGATCCTTCCGCCTCAGCCTTCCGAGTAGCTGGAACTACAGGCGTGCGCTACCATGCCCGGCTAAGTTTTTGATTTCTTGTAGAGATCAGGCAATCCACTCCCCTCAGCCTCCCAAAGCGTGGGATTACAGGCTGAGCCACCAAGCCCGGCTGCATGTTTTCTTTTAAGAACCTCCTGCAGTTTCCAGCTACTTGATTTGGAAAAAGTCATTCAACTCTTGTCAGACCTCGGTTTACTTAGCTGAAATATGGGAATAATAATCACATTTGCCTGGCAGGGTTGTAGTGAGGTGGAATGTGGTAATACAAATAAAAAGCTGTAATTGCCACCAAGGGAAGGGATTTATGTCTGCTTTGTTCATTATGGTTATTTCCAGTACTTAGAACAGTGCCTGGCACAAAGACAAACAAGGACATGAGCACACCCAGAATTTGTTCATCCATCTACTCTTCTACTCGCTCATCCAGCCTTCCATTCATCCACTCACCCATCCATCCATTTACCTTGTCCATCCACCCGGCATCACATCCACTTGCCTATCCATTTATCCAACCCACCCATCCATCCATCCATCCACCATCCAACCTTCTATGCATCCATCCATCCACTAGCCCCCAGCCAGCCCACAACCCAACCATGGTACCAAGGATTTAGCAAGCTCTCTGCCAGTCACTGTTCTGGTCTGTCTGACTCAGAGAATGACCTAGAGGTGAAAGATTGCAGACACTCTTTCAGCCAAGAGGGATGGTCTCATGAGAGGGCAGAGAGTCAGACAGAATATCCTAAGAGCCCAAAATTCTAGGTTCCCCAAAGGTTCCCATGGAGACAAGCATCGCTTGTCGCTGGCTGGAGCCCTGGGAGTGACAGAAGCAGATGCCTTAATGGAGGAGGAGCTTTCAGAAGGCTGTGCAGGCGGCATGTCAGGGGCCGTCAGGATCCTGTGGGATGGGCAAACACTGGCAAGAGGGACGAGCTGGCAGCAAGGCTATCAAGAGCCGAAAAGGGCTCTTCAGCAATATTCAGAACAAGAATAACAAGGCAGGGATGAACGTGCTGCTCGGAGCCCAAGGCATGATGTCAGAAGCATGACAGGGAAGAAACAGAACTCCCCAAATTCTTCTTTGTTTCTGACTTCTCTGGCAAGAAAGAGGATAATTTAAACTGAAAAGGGCAGCGTGGGTGCCGGCACCACAGAACTAGAGTCCACAGGGAGACCGAGGTTCTGGACTTTCTGGACTCGTTCCCACCTCCCAGCGCGAGCAAACTCAGACTGGGCATCGGGGACACTTTGTGGTTGCACGGTGGGGACTTCTGGGGAACTGGTGAGGAACTCGGCACCCAAAAGCATGTGATGACACTCCAATTTCAAGAATAAAGGGGACTAGATTCTGTGAATTAAAGGGTAGCTGACACTCCAACTGAAATTTTTTTTTTTAATTTTTCAATTTTTGTACCTTAAAAATTAGTGATGGGAAGTGTCTCACTATGTTGCCCAGGCTGGTCTTGAACTCCTGGGCCCAAGCAATCCTCCTACCTTGGCTTCCCAAAGTGCTGAGATGACCGGTGTGAGCCATCGTGCTCGGCCCCAGCCAAAATTCTTGAGTTAGTTACAGTGGGATAAATTTTGAGATCTGAGCTGAGCTTCCCACACCCTTCCTTGAACTTGTCTTTCCCCACCCTATACCCATTGCTGCTGAGAGAATGGTACGGGGTCAGCAGAGAGGCAGCATAGTACTCAGGCCACCAGAACAGGACTTCTGAGTTACAAGGCTCTGGGTTGTGTAATTCAAAAGCCACAGTTCTCACTGTGTCTCACATATTTAGAAGAAGAGAGTAAGGTCTGGGTTGTTCTCTTCTCCCTTCTCCTCCACACGCCATATTCAATAAAGCTCCTCTGGATTGAGGGTCAGAGGGAAGGTGTCAGATGTGACGGAGACTTCCATGAATCAGCAAAATTCATTTCCTTTTCCTCATGGGCACGCGGTGGAACAACATTTCCCAACGTCCCTTGTCACTGGGTGTTACCACGTGACTGAGTTCTGGCCAGTGGAATGTGGGTAGGAATGAAGCGAACTTTGTCCAAGCCTGGCCCGTGGGAACCCACCGGTTCATCCTCTGCATGCTTGCTTTCCCAACCACGGGTTGAATGGAGAAAACTCCTAAGCCCAGAAGGGGGCAAAGTCACCAAAAAGAAGGAGCGTGGATCTATGAATGAGCACGCCACAGGGTGCCTACCACAGGGAACCCTGTGCTAGGCTTGGTGTGAGCAGAAAGTCAACTTTTATCATGCAGAGCCAGAGCCCCTGTGACCTGAGGGCTTGTTTGTTATAGCAGCTAGTGTTACCGATATAAGGGAGGAAAATAAAGCAGAGATGCTGGTGTGGATAACAAAGGTAGGCTACTGTACTCCCCAACATACACACACACACACACACACACACACACACACACACACACGCCCCACCAGCCTTCTGGTGAGGGCATAACAGACTTTAGACGATCTTAAAGCAGACAGGACCAACCCATCCTCCAAGGAGAACAAAGGAGAGTAACAAGATTCAAGAGTTATCCTGAGCCCTGTCCAGGGTAGGAACAAATGAATGTTTGCAACAGGTTTCCAGATAAATGGGCCTGGGGTGGTCTTAAAATGTTTTTCATGAGGCCAAAAGTGGTGTGGACACAACTGAAGAATCAGATAATAAGGCTTTGACATCAGATTAAGAAGGACCAAGTAGGATCTGTACAGATGGACCCATGTCCCCACTGTCTAACAGATGGTAGGAGCTCAACAAGTGTTTGTCAGATAAATGGATGGATGGATGGATGGATGGATAGATGGATGGGTAGATGAATGAATGGATGGATGGATGAGTGTATGAATGAGGTGGATAAATGGATGGGTGAGTGAACAGATAAATGGATAGGCAAGTGGATGTGATGCCGGGTAGGGTGCAGCACAAAATCCATGGATTCTTTGGCTCACTTCTAAAATGAATTTTATCAAAAAATTAGCCGGGCATGGTAGTGCGTGTCTGTAGTTCCGGCTACTCTGAAGGCTGAGGCGGAAGGATCGC
>CAUYQG010110074.1:0-23543 GCA_963574415.1 Tarsius wallacei | reverse complement strand
CGAACAGTGTAGAAGTGTAGCCTATTCACCACATCCTCTCCAGCATGTGTTGTTTTTTGAGGTATTGATGATGGCTATCCTGACTGGAGTTAGGTGGTAACTCAGTGTGGTTTTAATTTGCATTTCTTTGATGACTAGTGAGGCTAAGCATTTCTAAATCAATATTCATATTTGAAAATGAGTATCCACTTATTAATTCAGGTTTGCAAGAAATATAACATTTATTTATTTTCTTTAAATATACTTTATTACACTCTAAGTTTTTTACTTTTGTGGATCAATAGAAAGTTAAACCTCAGTCATTCCTGAATATTCCTTACCATTGTAATGTATATATGTGGAAAATCAACATATAGAGTTTTATATATTTATAGTCATATGACTCATTTTGTTTAATAATTTTTTCCTTAAAGGTTTTGCATAAAAATAACCCTCACAAAAAGATGACATGTATTTATATTTGGTATATATCATGTATTTAATGATAATTATACTTGAGTTAGTTCTAGACATAAGAGCTTATATGTTTAATCTTTCTATATATTTTTGACGCGTTTATTTGCACCTCTACAATATATTTTGATATACTTTGATAAAATCATCCTCATAGGTTTTTGTGTTCAGTTAAACATAGGATTAGTTTTTCAAGTTTGTAAATATAATTAAATATAACTTAAATGGAAATGCATTATAATAATTATATTTAAGCATGAATCAGCATCATAATATTTATCCTTTTCATCCAGGAAGTAGGAAGTGTTCTTTGTTTATTTACATCTTATGATCCTTATTAATTTTCTATTTGTTTATTTATATAGTAATTACAGACGGTTAATTTTATTATATAATTTTCTTATTTGCATTAAAAATTTCAGTGATTTTTAAAAATTATAATGCCAAAAGTCTTCATATTTTAGACAGAAATGTATTTTTGTGTACTTATATGCAGCACTTTTTAATCATACTCATACATTAAATATATTTTATCTCTCATACCATAAATAAATAAAAACTAGGCTTCTCATGTTATTTTTTTCATTTGGTTAATGTCATTTTTAGATTTCTAGTAGTGGTGTGGTGGATACTTCCCATAATATGAGGTATGGATTTTTTTCGAGCTAGCTTCAACTACACAAATACACACATCTTAGGAGAAGGAACAAAAAATTACAAGGAATGGAGGTCTCTGAATTCATGCGTAAATGAAGCACATAACAAATGTGAACATTACTTTTCCAAACTTTTATGTAACATTGAAACAAAAATTTTCAAATAATTATATTTAGTTATCTTTTTATCATACCTCCAAAAAAAAATTCCATTGAACGACTTAATTTTCCCCAGTGAGCTGTTATATTCTATTGGCAATTATATGTTCAATTAAAATGAATTGTCAATAAAGTGATCTGCTTTCAGCAGGTATACTAACTCAGTCTTTTCAAAATGTCAATTTTTCTTGAATCTACTGTAGCGATGTAAATTATCTAAGAAAATCATACACAATTTTACATGGTTACCTAGAATTTTTAATAATACTGATAATAATTATCTTGCTTATCTACAGTTTACTCTTTTCATCCCTAATATTGCAAATTTTTTCTCCTTGTAAAATTTACTGGCTATTTGATTGATTTTTTTCAATAAAATATTTTGTTATTTAAAATATGTTTTTACTATTACCTATTTTCTTATTTGTTTAGATTTACTAATCTTTTCTCCCATTGCCTATAACTTTATTGTACTGTTTATACTCTACATGCTTAAATTTAATATTTTGTTTATTAAACTTTCTTCTTTCATGAATAATACTAAAGGTATATAAACCTGTGAATTTGCTCATTAACAAAATCATTTTAGTTTTATATGTTTTGATATTCAATATTATTATAATTATTTTTTCTAAATAATACCTTTAGACATGCAATGTTGGAGACTGTTAAAATATATTGGTTACTTTAGTTTTAATAAAAAAATAATTATAAATGGTTTTTAAGTACATTCATATATAATGAATTCATAATGTGTAGGGTAGATTTTAATCTATAACACATAGTATTCTGAGTTTACCTCTAAGCTTTTCATCTTTTCTCATGATTTTGCATTAAAATATCCAGTGATCTGAAATTTCCTTTTTTATATAACTAAGTGGGCACTTAAATTTATTTTTACCCAGATCATATCCAGGCATGCCATCACTATTTTCAAAATAAATAAAAATTCATTTACTAAGTTTAAATTCTAACATTTTCATATATTTATCTTTATACATAGTGATTTGTGTAAGGTTTTAAATGATGCACTCGTGAATTTATCTAAATATTTCAAGAAAAAGAAAAAGCACACTTAGTGTTTGTATATTTTATTGATTAAATTCAACATTTTATAAAATCAATTTATACCATTTATTTTTTTGTATGTGTATATGCATGTGTTTGTCTGTGCATTTGTGTAGCTATTTGCTGCCTTGTATTATATTTTTTTCATGCCCAAAATATATAAATTAATTCTTTTTGAATTTGGGAAATATTAAAAACAGTTGAGCATTCATCTTAAAATCTAGCAGAATTAAAAGTTAGAATATTGCAAAGTGGGAATGAACAAAGGAGAAAGGGGCTTAGAGTTGGCAGAAGAACTAAAAATTGGTCCAAACTGTGAGACTCTACACAGGATAAAGTGATGCTTACACATTTCATGTTTGTATGGCTTTCATTTTAAGCTCTTTTAGACTTTGTGTGTACGTCACTACATAAAACCTGATTGTTAACAAATTTTATCCTTGCTTGGATACCTTTTGTGGATTCTTTAAACCTTTCATTTTATGGACTGTTACTTTTACCAGCATATTTAGTTCCAATACCCAGTGCTTTTAAAATTATCTGTAATTTAGGATTGTATACTGGAATGTTTGCCATAAAGTTAACTATATATGAAATTAATTAATACTAAATAATACATATTTCAAATGTAAATTCAACACTTGAATATAGTAGTTATCCTCTGGATTGTCCTTTCCATGATTGCAATTGTTAATGTTACATTTAATTATTCTACAAAAGTTAACATGATTTTTTTGTCTTTATGCTTGGACCCCTGTGTTATCATAAAATTTGATTTTCACATTTCATGACATTTTGCGAAGTGAAGACATACTCTAGTTCATTTTATTCAAGATTATTCACACACACACACACACTCACAGGCACACACAGACAACACCCTTGGAGAAGGAACATAAATATATGACATATAATTCATGCCTTGTCCTTTGCTAAGTAGGTACTAGTCAGTCAATAAGTATTTTTTTATTATTATTATTTTGCTTGATAGCTGTGAAATATCTACTTTGTCTGAAAGTCAATACTTCCTTTTTGACAATTTCAGCATGTCACTGACTTCAAGCTTCTCTTGAAAAAAGAGTTGCAAAATTTAAAAATACTCTGAAGTTTAGAAACAATATGGAGTTTAGAAACACACACATTACATCGCATATCACATATTTATGATAGAGTACATTTAAAAGTATGAGCAAATGGATTTCCTATTTTGACTTGTAAAGTTTAGAAATCACTAAAACCCCAAATTACCTGAATGAAATAGAGTTATATATTTGAGAGATTTTTTACTTAATCTATAAAAGATCAGGTCAATAGACAAAGACTAGGATAATTAAAACTATATTATTGTTATTAATATCATATAATACATATTTTTTTCCTTTGAATATATATTTAGAAATTTTATTATATAAAATAAGATAAAGAGAAAATATATCAATTAATGTTGTAATTAAATGTCAATTAGTGATTCTAGTAATTATTTAATATTTAATTTACCAATTGAGTACTGTGGGACTTATTAAAATGGCGTTTCTTTGTAACAGTGTAGACCACATGTAGACATATGTTGTATTAAGATAATCAGCATAAAATGACAAATATGAATTTTGCAACACATTGGGTATAGAAAGCAAAGTATTCTAGAGATTTATTTGTTCATAGTAGCCTGAAATGTGTTGCTTCTTTATTCATTCATCCTTTGTACATATAGGTTGATTCCATAACTCAGCTATTATGAATTATGCTGCAATGTACACGGCGCTGCAAATATTTTTTTTGAAAAATTGATTTTGTTTTCTTTGGATATATAGGCATAAGTGGACTTGGTGCATTATATGATAATTCTATTTTTAATTTCTTGAGGAACCTCCATATTGTTTTCCATAATGGCTGTACTAATTTACATTCTTACCAACAGTGTACAGGGATTCACTTTCCTCAACATAGTCACAGATGCTTGTTATCACTTGGTTTGTTTTTGCTTTCTATAATAAACATCCTAAAAGATGTACAGTGATATCTCATTATGGTTTTGATTTGCATTTCCCTGATGATTAATGTTGTTGAACATTTTTAAATATTCCTGTTGGCCATTTGTATGTCTTAATTTGAGAAATGTCTTTTAATGTCCTTTGTCCATTTTTACATCAGGTTATTTATTTTTATGCTTTTGAGTAAATTGTTTTCTTATATATTTTAGATAACTGAGTCTCATATATTAATCCCCTGTCAAATGTATGGTTTACAATATTTTCTTCCATTCTGTAGGTAGTCTCTTCACTCTGTTTGTTGTTCCCTTAACTGTGCAGAAGCTTTACAGTTTGATACGATTTTATTTGTCCATTTCTGCTTTTGTTTTCTGTGCTTTTAAGGACAAACACAAAAATCGACTTAGACCAATGTCAAGAAGTTTTTTTTCTATGATTTTCCTAAGAGACTTATGGTTTCAGGTCTTACATTTATGTCTTTAATTCACTTTCAGTTGATTTTTGCAGATGGAGTGAAATAAAGAACCATTTTCATTCTTCTGTATGTAGATATCCAGTTTTTCTAACACCATTAATTAAAGAGACTGTTCTTGCCTCATTGTGTATTCTTGACACCTGTGTCAACTATTAGATGACCATTGTTGCATAAATTAATTTCTGAACTCTATTCTTTTCCACTGGTTAATATGTCTGCTTTTATGCCAGTACCATGCTGTCTTATTTACTGCTTTATACTAGATTTTTTTTTTTTTTTTGCTTGGGATTGTCTGTTGGGAATTTTTGTGGTTCAATATACAGAATCTTTTTTTCTATTTTTTTAAATGAGAATTTTAATAAGGATTGCAATAAATCCTTAGATTGCTTTGAATATTAAGGACATTTTACAATATTAATTTGTGTCTAATTTCTTTCATCAGTGTTTACATTTACTATGACAGCAAACTTTTAACTCTTTGGTTCAATTTATAACTAAGTATTTTTATGCTATTGTAAAAGGGATGTTATCTTGATTTCTTTATTATTATTAGTGTGCATAAATGCTGCTGAAGTGCATCACATTTATTATTTTTACTTTTCTTTCAGGAAATTCATAGATTTCCATTTATTTCAAATCAGTTGCTAAAGCTTTATTAGTTTTTTGTGGTGTCAAATTTGCCTGATTGTTATTTATGTACCATTGTGTTGGTGCATGTGTTTTTCAAGAAACAAATATCTTCCAGGATTTGCAGACTGATATTGGTAGTTTAAGGCATTTTTCTATGTTTCTGAGTTAATGTGATTGCCTTCTGGATTGTAGTTTAATGGGGTTGGAGCCAGATGTTGTGGCTGTTGGTGGCTTAGCAGTGAGAGTTTCAACTGATGACCCTGTTACCAGGGCCTTCAGTAAGTGTGGATCCTGTATGGTCACTGGATGGACTGGACTGTCTGCAGTACTTTGTTCTATAAGAATGGCTTTGAGGTAGGGGTACACATCAGGGTCGGCAGGTGGTGTTAGGTATATTAACGGATGTGGCTTCCTCCAGATCCCTGGAAAGGCTTCTTCTTCTGCATTATGTGGTAGGTCCCTGGGAAAGTAGTTCTACCACAATTCATGGCTGAGAGGAGCTATAAATGGATTTTCGAAATGCTTCAGGGTCTGCAGACAAGACTGAGATTTTTAGACCTGTCCTGGATGTGCTTGTATTACAGTGGGTACTTGGATAGGCATGCCTGTTCTCACACGACAGTTTAAAGTGGCTGGAGTTGAATTACATGGCTGTTTCAAGATTCACAGTGGGACCAAGGTCAGAGTAGGTCAGCCTGCACTTATGGGTGTCTCCCTCCAGGTTTCTGTGTGGGAAGGACTGTTCCTTTTTTTTTTTTTTTTAGAAACCCACCTACAGGCCACAGAGCCCATCCTGATGAGGACTGTTCTTAAACCTCACCTGAGTAAGGCTGTTGCTACTTTTCAGGATGGTTTTAGAACCTTCTGTAGGAATTAATTCAGCTAACCTTCCTGTAAAGGTGCAAACAGCCATGCCTCCTTACATGTCCCTGGACGAGCAGAACTACTCTCAGTCTGCAGCTGAGGGTGCCTGGGACTGAGACTCAGAGTTGTATTAGGATTTGCTGTGGGACTGAGGTTGGCAAACTCAACCTAGAGGCATAGACGGGCAAGTCTCCCAGCAGTTCACTGTTTGGTTGGGAGTTCGCTCAGTCTGATCCTGAGAGGGGATGGAATTGAATTTCAGGGCCACTTTAGGATTTGCTGAAAGACCAAGATTTGTCAGACTGCCCCAGAGACTCAGAAAGTGTGTCTTCCTCTGCATCCTTGTGTAAGTATGACTGGTCTCAGACCACAGGTGAGAAGGGCTGAGGCTGTTAGTGGGGCATGTCAGGATTCCCAGCTGAAACCAACATTAGTGGGTCTGTCTTTTGAGGCACTAGTTTGCACGAATATACCCAAGGAATGTTTTGTTAACAAAATCAAAGCCAAATGAGATTGTAGCTAAGGCTTCTGGAGGGCAGGGCCATTTCTGGGTCTGGAACCAGAGCCACAATTGGTGGGGGTGCCACCTGGGAGTGAGGCTGCCACCGGTGCAAAATCACTCTCTCAAAATAACTCTTCCAGGTCTTGAGTTCCACCAGTGTTTTCACAAAATCCTATCTGAATTCCAAATCTCCCAACAATGCACTTTTTTCTATAAATGGCTGCAAAATTATTGTTTCTGTGGGAATATACATGTGAGGAATCTTCTATTCCACTATTTTGCTGACAACTCTTTATTTTCTTAATGTCTTTTGAAGTACAAAAGTTTTACTGTCTATAAAGCCCAATGTATAAACTTTTTTATGGAACATGTTTTTGGTGTCATAAGAAGTATTTTCTTAAACAAAATATCATAGTCTCTTATACTTATTTTTGAAAAATATGTCATTGTTTTGGCTCTATATTTAACATTGTGATCCAGTTTTATTTAATTTTTATGCATGGTGTGAGGTGATAGTTAAGTATATCTATTAAGTACGTGGATATTCAATTGTCCCAGCAGTATTTATTGAACAGATTGCTGTTTCTCTAATTATTTTGAAAACAGTCAAAAATCAATTGATAAAAAAATTATTTATAAATTTTTAATTACTTTTATTGATCTATATGTCTATTCATGCCAGTACAACAGTGTCTTGACTACTGTAACTTTGTAGTAAATTTTGAAATCAGAACATGTGTCCTCCATGTTGGTTTTCTTTTCCAAGATTGTTTTAACTATTCTGGACCAACTACATTTCCATATAAAATTCATGATTTTCAAGTCAATTTCAAAAACCTATTTGGATTTTGATAGAGATAGCATTATTTATTTAGATTCATTTTAAAACTATTGACTTCTTAGCAATGTTTTACCTTCCAGTTCATGAATAAGAGAGTTCTTTACATTTATTTAAGTCTTCTTTAAATACTTTTAACAATACTTTGCTTTTCCCCCCCTTTTCTACCTTGGGGAGGTGAGGAGGTGAATCTTCTCTCTCTCTCTCATTTACTTTCTGAATAAACTATATTTTCCAATCTAACAAAAACCAAAAAAAAAACCCCAAAATAAAGCAATACTTTGTACTTTTCAATGTACAAGTCTTGCATTTGTCTTGTTAAATATTTCTAATTGTTTTGCTCTTTTTGATGCTATTATAAATATTTTCTTAATTTAAATTTTGCAGTGTACATCTATAAAAATACACATAATGAATGTATATTGATATTGTGTTATACAACATTGTTGAACATATGTATTATTTTTAATAGTTTTAAAATTTGATTTAGAATTTTCTCTATATAAGACTATGTTATCTACAAATGGAAATAAATTTATTCATTCATTTTCAATCTGGATGCCTTTTATTTTATTTTCTTGCCTAATTGCCCTAGCTATAGCCTCCAGAATAGTGTTGAACAGTGAAAAAATACTTTCTTGTTCTTTCTTTTAGGAAAATGCTTTCATTCTTTCAATATTAAGTATGATGCTAGTTATGGGTTGTTTATAGATGTTATTTCTCAGATGCCATTTTAATAGAAAATTATCTTCTATTCAGTTTAAAAGTTTTAATCATTTAAATGGGTGTTTAAATGTGTGTTTTTTAAATATAGTCGTATTTGTCTTTTATTGCATTAATATGCTAAATATACATTGGTTTAAACATCACTTATTCATATATGTTCATATATGTGTGTATTTTTTTTACATGTTGTTGGATTTGGTTTGCTTATATTTTCTTGAGGAATGCTTTCACCCATATTCATAAGGGTAATTTATTTTTATTTCTATTTTCCTGTAATATCATTGTCTAATTTTGGTTTCAAGCTGTATAGAATATGTTAAAAACATTTTATTCTCTTCTATTTTCTTATTAATATTGGTTTACAATTGGCATTAATTCTTTAAAAATTTGAAAACATTGACCAGTAAAGCAATGTGGTCTTGGACTTTTATTTATTGAAAGCTTAAAAATTTCTAATATAAAAGTTTTATTGTAATAGATATGTTCAGATATTCTGTTTCTTCTTCAGTTAGTTTCAGTAATATTTTCTTTGTGAGGAGTCTAACCATTCCATCTAAGGTATTTAATTTGCTGTCGTACAGTTGCCCCTTTATTTTTTTTAACTTTATTATAAAGATGTGGGGAATAAGTCAGAAGTAAGTACATAAGTAATCTATGTGTAGGTAAAGTTTGAATCTCCAACTTGTCCTCACTTAACCTGTTTTAGGATCAGGTACACTATGTGCTGTTCCATGTCTCCCCTTCATCCCTCCCCGGCAGTGTTCCGCGACTGCTGATTCCTCCGTTGTGCTATCGTGATTAATGTTCAGGTTCCATTTACCAGTGAGAACATGTAGTATTTGGTTCTTTGTTTCTGTGATAGATTGCAAATAATGATTGTTTCCAATTCCATCTAATTTGCTAAGAAGTTCAAGATGTTTATTCTTTATGGCTGCATAATATATCATGGCATATATGTATCACATTTTCTTTATCCAGTCTACTTTCAGTGGGCAGTGGGATTGGTTCCATGTTTTTGCTATTGTGAATAGTGTGGCAATAAATATGCATGTGCAGGTGTCTTTTTCATAAAATGATTTGTGTTTCTCTGGGTATATTCCCAGGAAGGGGATTGCTGGATCATATGAAAGTTAATTTCTAGTTCCTTTAGATATCGCCACCCTATTTTTGTAAAGGTTGATTTAGTTTGCATTCTCACCAACAGTAGAGAAAATTCTCCTTTTCTCCACACCTACTCCAGCATCTGTTGTTTTTTGATTTATTAATGATGGCCATCCTTACTGGGGTAAGGTGGTATCTCAGTGTGGTTTTGATTTCCATTTCTCTGATGAATAGTAAGACTATTTTTCATGTATCTGTTGGCTGCTCATATGTCTTCTTTTGAGATGTGTCTATTCATATCCTTTGCCCATTTTTAAATAGGAATATTTGTTTTTGTTTTTTTTTTCTTTTGACTTATTTGAGTTTCTTGCAGTTCCTGGATGTTAGGCCTTTGTCAGATAAACAGTTAGCAAATGTTTTTACCCATTCTCTGGTTGTCTGCCCACTCTCTTGATTGTTGTGCAAAAGCTTTTGTTTGATGAAGTCCCACCTGTCTATCATCTTTTATGGCATACACTTTTGAGGATGTGATCAAGAAATGGTTACCTACTCCAATGTGCATAAGGGTGTCTCCTGCGTTTTCTTCTAAGATTCTTATAGTTTGAGGTTTTATGTTAGGTCTTTGATCCATTTAGAGATGACTTTTGTATATGGTGTATATATTTCTTAACCCCTTTACCTTGAGACTATGCAAGTCATTGGAAGTAAGATGGGTCTCCTGAATATGGCAAAATGATGGGTCTTTTTTTTAAAAATTCAATTACCCACTTTATTTCCTTTAAGTGGAGTAAGAAAGTTGGGACTAGCACTTATTTTCTTTTAGAATGCTAAAAAATGAGCCACCAGTCTCTTCTGACTTGTAAGGTATCTGCTATGAGGATTTTTGTTAGCCTGATGGGTCTCCCTTTGCAGGTTTTATATCCCTTCTCTTTAGCTGCCTTTAAGATTTCTATTTTGTGATTTTTTTATAATATGATAACTGCATCCCTCAAGGATAGTCATCTTGTATAATGTCTCTCAAAGTTCTCTCACTTTCTTATATTTTCATATTGTACTCTCTAGCAAGATTGGAGAAGTTTATTGGATTATATGCTCAAATACTTTTCCCAGATTGCTCCCATTCTCTTCTACCTCTGAAATGTCAATCATCCACAGAATTCTTCCTATTAAAGAATTCCATATTTATCGAATACTTTATTTTTTATTAGGTTGATGCATAAATTTGTAGCGTTTGTTTTTGGCATGCAACACTAATGTTGGGAGCTTGTTTATTGCTTGTTATTTGTCATTTGAAGTGACAATGTTGTGCTTGTGAGTATGCCTTTCATTTTGCAAATTTGAAGGCAGTTAGTGTTACTTGTGAACTAAAGAAGTGGGGGTATCAAGTGAGGGGAAAAATAACTTCCAACATATTCTTTTTTTTTGAATTTAACAGAGAAATAAAGGTAGTAGAGTTGGCTTGAAACATTTGTGCCAGGTACAGGGAGAGTGCCATCCATGGAAGCACAGCAAGAAAATGGTATTGTCAGCCGGGCTCGGTGACTCAGCCTGTAATCCTGTGCTTTGGGAAGCTGAGGTGAGTGGATTGCCTGAGCCCGCGGGTTCGAGACCCACCTGGGCAACTTGGTGAGACCTCATCTCTACAATAAATTTAAAAACTAGCCGGGCATGGTAGCACACACCTGTAGTTCCAGCTACTCGGAAGGCTGAGGCAGAAGGATCGCCGGAGCCCAGCAGGTCGAGGCTGTGGTGGCCGGGAGTGGCCACTGCACTCCAGTCTGGGCGACAGAGTGAGACTCCAACTTAAAAAAAAAAAAAGAAAGAAAATGGTTTTGTTGTTTCAAAGAAGGCCACTTTGACCTGAGTGATTCCCCCCATTCAGGAAGACACTTGGGCTTTGATGAAGACCATTTAAACACTTTAATCCATGATGATCCACATCAGTCAACTCAAGAATTGGCAAATGTGATAATCCATGACCAGTCTACCATTTTGCAAAATTTACATTCCATAAGCAAGTGAAAAACACTACAAACTTATGCATCAATCCAATATTTAATTTTGTCTGACTGGGTTCATTTGAAATATTGGTTTTCAAGTTCTAAAATTATTTCTTCTGCTTGATCTATTTTGATATTATAGCTCACGTTTTTTTGAAATTCCTGAAGTGAATTTTTCACTTTAAGATGGTTACTTTGGTTCTTTCTAAATATGACCATATCCTCTTTGATTCTTGAATTGTTTTCATGACTCCTTTGTTTTTGATTTCCATGTTCTTTTGGATCTTGTTGAGTTTCTTTGCCATTCATATTCTGAATTCTATATCCATTACTTCAGACTTTTAATTTTAGTTAGGATCCATTGCTGGCGAACTGACACAATTCTTTGAAGCTGTTGAAACTCTCTAGATTTTAGTATTGTCGGAATTCTTGTGCTGGATTATTTTCATCTTGGAGAGCTGAGTTGTTTTTCTTTTAATTTACTATCACTGAAACGGGGCTTTTTGAGATCTTCTTTTTATGCTGTCATATCACTGTGGTGTATGTTCACGACTTTATTTAGTGTCCCTCCTCCCCATTCTTTCCCTGACCCATAAGCAGTAGGGGCAGAGGAACCAGTAAGAGTGACTAAAACAGGGTTAATAGTGATCTCTAGGTGTTGGGCCTTCTGTGGAGCACTGCACCACAGCTGCAGTTTTCAGATGGGAGTGGGACAACTGTGTGGCATTGAGGGACCTGTTGTAAAAGAAGAAAAACTCTGCCAGGCAGGGTTCCATTGGGGTGTGGCTCTGTGGAATTCCTTCTGGGGACATAGGGAAATGCCTTATCTCTCTGCTCTCTTCCTGGCCCTCCAGTGGCAGAAGCAGAGGTACTGGTTGCAACAACTAGGGAAGTTCCAGCAGCGACTTCTGGGAGTTGGACCTTCAGATGAGTGCTGAGCGGCAGCCAGTGTTCAGGTAGGCATGGAACAATTGTACTGTACTGGGGCCTGTCAAAGAATCAGGGAATCCCTGCCTGGAAGGGAATCATGGAGACAGGATGTATGAGAAAGTACCCAACCTCTCCATTCCCTCTCTGGCTCATGAGCAGCTGAGGTGAAGAGAGCTAAGTGGAGACGTAGTGTTCAGGACGAGATGGGCACTTGTGCCACACCAGGGATCCACCGCAGGAGCAGGGAAACTGCCTATCTGAGAGCTGTAGAACTGGAGTGCACAAATGTCCCCCACCTTCCCGTTTTACCTCTGGCTTACATGAGACAGGAGTGGAGACAACAGTGACCAAGGCTATGGGGAACCTATTGGTGGCATCTGGAAGATGGCAGCCTCCAGAAATCTAGCTATGGCTGCAGAGTCAGAGCGGATGTGGTAGAAGCCAGTTTCTAAAGCAAGTGAGCTCTATTTGGCAAAGAGTAGTGGAGGAAGGTAGGTCTGTGTAGCACGTTCTCTACTGGTTTCTTCCTTCCACAACTGCAATATAAGTCCTAGAGGCATTCGAGCACCTGGCTTCCCTTTTGGGTAAGGTGGTAGCAGTTGGTGCTAACCTGCCCAGGAAGCAAGAGATCACTGGATTTCACCTGGACTTGAGCAGTGTTTCTGTTTAAATTTCAGGCAGCTCCGAGTATGAATGGAGATTGAGGTGGCTCTCCCACCACTTGGGTTGCAAAAGTTTGTGGTGGAACATGGAATCTTGGAAGTTCTCTCACTCATTTATCCCTTCCCTGTGTTAGAAAACCTCTCCCAGCTCTGCACCAAAGCTGACTCTGAAGGCTGCCCAGCTTCACTGTCCTCTGCATTCCCATTGCTTATCTGGTGAGTTTCAGTGTGCTCTCTCATATGATCCACCTTAATTGCTATTTCAATCTCCTCATAAGATAGGTGCACATTAACTTCTCACAGCTTTCTTTTTCAGAACCCACTAATAATATTTGTATTGTTATTTTGAAACTATCACAGGTATATTGTAGAAAAAAATTAAATGAGCTATGTTGTCAATATTACACCAATATTTTATTATTAGGAAATTGATTTTAGGTATATAATCAACATTTAGAAAAGACACCAAAATATTAAATTTGGAATGAAAATGTTAATATGAATATACAATTTATTTTTTACATGATAAATATATTTATATTTACCAGGAGTTTCTTGGAAAAAGCCCAGGAATAATAATCAAAATAGTAGCAACAATCATTTTTTATGTCCAAATTATGGCTTACTAATATTATTTTTCATTAAAAGAATCAAAATGCCTTTTTTAAAGTTACAAATAGTTGGAATAGACAAGTTATTTTGTAAAATGAAGCTGGAACATCTTAATACACAAGAAAGAAAAACTCAGAAACAACTAGAGTTTTATCAAAATAAATCAGGTGGTATTTTGAAAGTGTTTTATTAGATAAAGATGGAACAATTTCAGCATAAAAATTACACTTTATTTAAGTACATTAAATATAATCAAATTTATTAGTTCCTAATGACATCAAACACCTGGTATTTTAATTACTTTGGAAGTTGCTGTTTTTCCACCATTCTTGAAATTAGTAAATAAAGGGAAATAGTCCCATATTTACCCAACTTTTTTAGTATGAAATGCAACATAAGCTAACCAAAGACTTGTTGAGACAAAATTCTTTATAGAAGATTTCTAGGTAATAAGCAGATGACACTCCAATATTAGAACTATTATGGTTTTCCCACCATTAAAATAATAGATCTAGTCAATAATAATCAATGGAAACTAAAATCATTGTTATGTGATTATTTATATTTATTGTTTAAATTTTCTTACATGCGTATAAGGCATACTTTTGAATGCATGACTGAGCTCAAAAGGAGGCAAAGAAAATACACAGTAACCAAAAAAGATAAACTCAAAACCACTTAAGCTGGGCTTGGTGGCTCAGCCTGTAATCCTGTGCCTTTGGGAGGCCGAGGTGAGTGGATTGCCTGAGCCCGCGGGTTCGAGACCCGCCTTGGCGAGACCTCATCTCTACAATAAATAAAAAAAAATGAGCCAGGTGTGTTAGCACGCGCCTGTAGTTCCAGCTACTTGGAAGGCTGAGGCAGAATGATCGCCGGAGCCCAACAGCTTGAGGCTGTGGTGGCCGGGAGTGTGCCACTGCCCTCCAGCCTGGGAGACAGAGTGAGACTCCAACTTCAAAAAACAAGCTATATTGATTCTAATAGTTTATTATCAATACAGAGATAAACAATTATTTGAATCAAATAGAAGTTTCACAGAGACCATTTATAGTAAAGTATTATAGAAGACAAAGGGAGAAATACAAAGCTTTGAGGAAATTATGGATTGTTAAATAATGATCATGTGAGACTTTTTTGAGAAATGGTTGATTGTAGAATTGGGAGAAAATACATAATTACAAGATCTTTAAATATACTGTAATTCCACAAAATAAATGTACAAAAACAACAGTGACGAGTATGTATAAAAGACATAGAATCCAAAAAAAAAAAAAAAAAGCCACAGAAGCCACTGGAAAAGCTTCAAGTGGCTAAATCTAGAACAATTTGAACAACAAAATAAAGTAGTATTGCATTTTCACTTAAAACAAATATAAGTTCATACTGATATAAAAAAATGATTGAATAGATACATAAATTTGAGAGACAAGATAAATCTCAAGCTGAATGTTTTCAAATATTTGTGTAGAGATTCTGCACATTAAAGAAGACAGGGCATACTTACTCACCCCTAAAGTATGGACTGCTTGTGGTGACTCTTTCAAATAACATGTTATCAAAAGGAGGTTACAATAGTAACTTTGTGGAAAAAACGGACAAATAATATTTCAGTCAAGTGATCAAGATTAACAGCAGTGATGTCATGTTGATGGTATATTTGCCTCATATAATGTGATGAAGGAAGATATCTGTGGTCTTCCTTCCAGGAACACATAACCTCAGTCTAATCATGTGTTACACATTAGAAAAATCCCAACTGAGATACATTCTGCAAAATACACGGCCAGTGAACTGCAAAATTGTCAAAATTCCCCAAAATGAGGAAAACCTGAGAAACTGTCATAGTCAAAAGGAATGTGACATGATAACTAAATGTAATGTGGCATTCTAAATGAGAAAGGAAGTTCTAGTGTCTTTTCCTCTTTTATAAGAACACTGAGCCCATTGAACTCATGGACTCATAAACTATCCACTATCACTTATAATTTGAATATGACCATTTCTGAGAAGCCACTATTCTGTCTAACACATTGGAGTTTTAACTCAATGTTCTCACTTTATATTTTTATTGTGAAATTAGATTCCTTAAAAGTTTAGAAATATCTAGTTTAGGATAGTTCTTTGAAGATTAGGTTGTGAACAGTACAAACATATTTAACATTTTCTGAGATTCATTGAAAGCAAACAAACTAAAAAAAAAAACACATTTTAAAAATAATTTTTTAAAACTTTTTTCTTTTTCTCCATTGTACCTGAATTTTCTTTTTGTTTGTCTCTACAATGAGTCTCCTACATATGAACCTTCAAGTTCTGAATTTTTTTGTTTTTCTGTTTTTTTTTTTAGTTGGAGTCTCACTCAGTCGCCCAGACTGGAGTGCAGTGGCTGCTTCTGGCCACCGCAGCCTGGACCTGCTGGGCTCCAGCGATTCTTTCGCCTCATCCTTCCAAGTAGCTGGAACTACAGGGGCGTGCTACCACGCCCGGCTAATTTTTTGATTTATTGTAGAGATGAGGTCTCGCCAAGTTGCCCAGGTGGGTCTCGAACCCGCGGGCTAAGACATTCCACTCACCTCAGCCTCCCAAAGCGTGGGATTACAGGCTGAGCCACCAAGCCCGGCTAAGTTCTGAATTTTTAAAGATGTGAATGTGCATTCATATGCCCAATCATGTAATCATGTAAGTTGGTACACATATCTGGTGTACACTGTCACGTCCCTGCATCCTCTTTAAATGCTTGTGTTTGTAGATATTGTGCTCATAGATATTATAAGTATTGTTGAGGCCTGATGAAATTGGAGATCCAGAGAAAGGATGAAGGGAGAAAAGAGGAAGAAGTTACGAAGAATCGAAGGGATTCATGATGCAGGAAATGGCAAGGGAATTTTCTTTATTTGAGGAGTCACTGATGGTTTTTGAGGCACAGGACCCAAATGTAGAATGATACATGAAAGTTGCAGCAGCTGTTCAAAATTTAATCCTGTGCTACCATGTCATCTATGATGAGTAAAGAAAAAAAAAAAGAGCTACTACCCAGACATCACTGAATCATTTTTTCAAGAATGTAGACAGAATTGAATCCAACAAAAAAAAGAACCTGTGCCATCGAAATCAAGTGAATGAAATTGCAGCTTGATCGCCATCTCTTATTGTTGACAACCCTTCGGCTCTACCACTTCGCACCTCCTCTCCCTCCTCCATTCAGTAACTCTTCTTGCCTGTTCACTTGATGCCAGCCCTTGCAGCCAGCTGTTATACTCTACTGTACTACTGTACTTTTCAAGGTATTGTACTGTAAGATTATTTTTTCTTTATTTCTTTTTTGTTTTTTATATATTATTTATGTGAAAAACATTATAAACATATTACAGTGCTTTACTATACAGCCAATTGTGTTAGTCGGGTACCTAGGCTAATTTTGTTGGACTTAGGAACAAATTAGACTTACAAACAAGCTCTCAGATTGGAATTCATTTGTATGTAGGGGGTTTACTGTAGTTCCTTCTGCTTTTCGGTTGACAATATATTCCCAGAAATTCCTCCTGTGTAGGCTTTTTTTTGCAAGGGGGTTTTGAGTAGTCAAATATGAGTGCTCATGGAGATAGAAATTCTTCAGCCATTTTAGGTCTTATCATAGATGCCACACATTCACCAGTTACAAGAGTAAAGTCCCTCCCAGTTTCTGCTGCTGTTTTCAAATTGGACTTCTGACATATCCAGTAGTATCTATTGTCTAATGCTTTCTTAGTTGTCAGATACTTCATTACTTTCTTTAGCCTTTAATTATATAGACCTGAGTATCATATAGCTATTACAGTAATCAGTTGTTTGTACCTACCCACTTGTATTTGAGATTTAATGGCAATAATATGCCATCTATTTTTGTTATAGAAGTTGTCCATGGTTTTTTTTTCTTTTTTCTACTTGCTTTGTTTTTTAGAAAAATATTCAGAATTATGTTAACCCTGCCACCATCATCAGAGAATCTTTCATATTTTCTTGTTTATAAAATATAAAAGGGACCCCAGAAAACCTGGAATTTATTTTAAAATTGTGTATTTATTCTTACATATTTAAACTTCAGTTATCTTCAAATTACTCTCCATTTGATGCAATAAACCTATCAAGATGCTTTTTCCATTATCAAAACAGTTTTTGAATTTATAAATGTTGATGCCCTCTAGTGCTTTATGGTTTTTTTATTTCACTTCTTCCACATTGACAAACTATTTTCCTTTGAATAATTTTTTCATCTAGGAAAACCAAAAGAAGTAATTCTGAGTGAGACTGGGTGAATAGGGAGGGTGGGGAATGGTTGTCACTCCATTTTTGGTAAAAAACTCTGAACACTTAGCACAGTGTGGACAGGTGCACTTGTAAGACACTCATCATGAAATGGGCAAACGTGTTGAATCTCAAAAAAATTTCACAGAAACTGAACGCAGCCTCTCACAACAATGTTAGCTGGTATACTGATGCCAATGGGTTTCTAGAAAACTTACCTGGTGAGGAAAGCTTGTACTACAAGGCACCCACCCTCCAAATGGGTTTTTGGAGTCTCTCCTTGTATAGTCCAATACAGTATATAACATTTCAGTAAAGATTTTATTTCTTAATTCAAGATGAAATCTTTTAATTCTTACAAGGGCTTCTCTATGGTAACTAAACAAACAGATATACTATAACAACAAGCATAGGAAGATCCTGAATATTTGAAAGAAGATGGAATGCCAACGACCTAAAGATTGGTAGAACAACACACAGTAAATCCCCTTCATTTTCTAACTTCCATCCAGTGTAATTTGGGCAAAGCATTGCAGAAACCTCCAGTTTAGAATCACGGAAATGGACCAAAAAAATCCTCAGAAAAACCCACTTCCCTGAGCCAAAGAATAAGAAAAAGTGTTCCCTAACAACAGGAAAAATATATGTATATACCAATATTACCAAATTCTGTTAAAAAATATCACATTCTATGTTTTCAGAGGGATTAAGCACTAAGCAAATTCATCTTATTCTTATACTGTTCAAGAAAGCTACCAGCAGTGCCCAATTTCCCTGCCCAATAGTGTCAATGAGGCAAAAAATAAAGTTAATCTTTAACTTTCTGCTTGGTTGAAGCAGGTGGTGGTGCTCTGATTCATCTGCCCTATAGTATCAGTAGGCTGAGCAGAGAGTTGATATTGCATCTTCTACTTAGTGGAACTAAGCAGCAGTGTTCCTATGCCCCTGCTGAGGTAATGTCACTCAAACCAAGTGAGAAGCCAATCTTCCGTTACCTCCTTGGTGGAAAAAGTGCTCTAGTTTTCCCATCTGGGTAATACAACTAGTGTCTGACAGCAAGCTTAGTGTCCACCCTCATCCCTCCCCAAAATACACTTAAGACAGTGAAAGGTGAGAGCAATCAAATACATGAAAAATAACCAAGATGAAATTTTAAGAAAAAGCTTAAGCAACTTACAGGGTAACAATAAAAAAATAGAGGAACAAAATAACAGAAAACAAATAAGAAAATGACAGACAACCCTTATCATATCAATAATATCTTTAAATGCATATAATCTTAATATATCAACTGAAAAAAATAGATTGGCAGTAGATGCCAATGGGTTTCTAGAAAACAGATTGGCATCTATTCAATATAGTGAAGAAAACAAACTATGACCTTATATATGCTTTCTACTAGAAATCCACTTTAAATACAGTGATATGTTAGTTGAAAGTAAAATGAAGAAAAAATATAAACAACACAATTTTAAAAAGAAGTGTCTAAATCAATAGATAAAGTAGAATTTAGAGCAAAGAACATTACTAGGAAGAAAGAATAACAAAACATAATGATAAAAAATTAATCCATCAGATAAGACATAACTTATACACACCAATAATCTGAGCTCCAAAATACATAAAGCAAAAAATACAGCCCAAAGGAAAAAAAAATCTGAAATTAAATACATTAACAACACACTCTCAGAAAATGATAAAACTACTGACCAAAAATAAATAAATAAATAGATAAACAAATGAATAAATAAATAAAAAAGCAAGGACAAAATAGAAGATATAAACAACACAACCAATAAGGATATTATCAAGATTTTTTTTTTTTTGAGTTGGAATCTCACTCTGTCACCCAGACTGGAGTGCAGTGGCTGCTCCTGGCCACTGCAGCCTCGACCTGCTGGACTCTGGCGATCCTTCCGCCTCAGTCTTCCAAGTAGCTGGAACTACAGGTGTGCACTACCACGCCCGGTTAATTTTTTTTTAAAATTTATTTATTGTAGAGATGAGGTCTTGCCAAGTTGCCCAGGCTGGTCTCGAGCCCAAGGACTCAGGAAATCCACTAACCTCAGCCTCCCAAAGCGTGGTATTACAGGCTGAGCCACCGAACCCGGCTATCAATTAAGACTTAATTGACATATATAAAGTACTCATGAGCAACGGCAGGCTACAACATTTTTCCAGAAACCCAAATAACATTTCCTAAGAATAAAAAATACACTTTGGGCTTTCTCTCTTTAGGTGTGCACAAAGGAAAACCTCCATGTGAAGACATAGTGATCTTTTTTTTCAAATTGACAAAACCCAACACTTTTGTGATTTGAAAAAAAAAAATTACGGAGCAAACAAAAACTCAGCAAACTGGGAACAGAGGAAAATTTTCTCAGTTTGGTGAAGAGCAACTACAAAAAGAACCCAAAGCTCAAATGATACTTAATGTTGAAAAATGTAAACATTCTGAGGATTAAGAACATGGCAAGGATATATGTACTTGCTAGTCTTATTTGATAATAGTACCGGAATTTCTAGCTAGTGCAATAAGGGAGGGAAAAATCACTTAATCCCAGGATAGTGAGGCTATAGTGCTGCAGTGAGTCATGATTGTGCCCCTGCATTCCAGCCTGGGCAACAGAGTAAGACCCCAACTCAAGAAAGGAAGGAAGGAAGGAAAGGAAAAGAAAATAACATTTCTGGTGTCTCTTTCTCTTCTTATGAGACCACCAGTCATTGAATTAAGGTTGTGCTTTTATGACTACATTTAACCATAACTGCTCCTTTAAAGTTTCTTTAAATACTTATATAGTCACATTGGGGGTTAGAGCTTCAACATAGGAACTTGGGGGGGGGTGCAATTCTTGTTTTAACACTGCCTTTAAGAATTTTCCTTTGATTTTCTCTTGCATTATTTTCAGAGGAACAGGAAAATAAAGTCTATGTCATCTAATCCAAAACAAAATTCAATGCCAGTATTTTAAATAAGACAAAATTCCAAATAGAATATTACCAAAAAACTAAACTAAATATTTTAATAATAAAAAAGATTTGACATGTATAATCAATGCAAAAAAAAAGGATAATTATGAAATTGAACAGGTTACTTCCTGAAAAATTATGCTGTATCTTTGTATGGTATATAACATGTGACTCCTTGGTGAATTTTTAAAATATGAGTTTGGTCTTAAGTGCACTGTTTCAAGCAAAAGATCCGTGATTTCCTTTCTTTGTATGCACATCCCTAACTTCCAGGGTTGATGTGGTTTCCTCTGCAATCATTGGTATATTTCATTATGTATTTCAGTTGATTAGAATTGAGACAGTCAAATTGTTTTTCCCTTGCTGTCACTTTAAAAGAAACAAGTTCAAGAAAGTAATTCTTAAAGAGTATGATAATGTTTTGAATGTTTAATTCTGGCAACCACACTTAAGGAAAGATGCCAATAATATGTTTGAAAATCCTGAGGATAATTATGTGAGGGAGAATACTTAAGAAGCATATGATTATGTCTCCATGTTTTGAAAGGGTTCTTATGTAGAAAGAGATAATTTACTTGCTCTCATTTTCCAGAAACTCAGAGAGGGACTAGTGAGTGAATATTGCAGAGAAGAGCTATGTATCACTCTATTTTGTGTTACTATTAAGAAATACCCAAGGCTGGGTTATTTGTAAAAGAAAAAGATTTCAACTCATCATTCTGCATGGGACTAGCATATGCTTCTGAAGAAGCCTCAGGAAGCTCAGCATCATTATGGAAGGTGAAGGGAGAACAAGTATATCATAAGGAAAGAAAGAGCACGAGAGAGAGAAGGAGGTAACAGACTCTTTTTAAATAACCAACTCTCACATGAACTAAAAGAGTAATAACTCATTATTATCAAAATTGTACCAAGTGATTCATGAAGTATCCACTCCCATTATGCAATCATCTCCCACTAGGCCCCACATCCAACATTAGGAATTACATTTCAACATGAGACTTGGAGGTGACAATCATCTAAACTATATCAAGATATTTGGCTTTTTATGGGAAAGATTTTCTAGAGATTAGATGTATTTAAAAATTGTACAGGCATCCTTGTCTAGCAAGCCTCATAAAACAAGAAAAATGATATAGGTTTGTGAGATAGTGATATCTGTGCCACTAGAAGTTTTAGGGGAGAGTTTGAATGATTAGCTTTCTGAAATATTCTTGCAACAGTTGAGAAGTTCAAATAGATTTTTCCTAAGGTCACATCTAGTATTATTTTTGGAAAATAATACTTTAAATAAAAAATAAAATATTTAAAATAATGTATATTGTGGTATTATTTATACTGCTTTTACTGTAACAGCAACAAAATACAAACTTTGTACAATCTATGATAACTTTAAAAACTGTTTTATTTAGTGGCAGAGCCAGATATTTAAAGTCATAAGAAAAATAAGCAAGGTTTGTCAGATGATAAATATTTTAGATCAGAACACAGCCAATTTGTTAGCTTTTTGTCCCAGCTGTGAAAAGTAATTGAAAAATCATGGTTGACACACACAAATCATTATCTTTGTATATGATCTGCTTGTCTTTCCTGAAGTTTGAATTATATCTCAATTACAATCAGAAAGATTAGAAAATTCAATTATAAAGATGATTAAAGATAATCTGTTTTGCCAACAGGATATAATTGCAAAAACTGTAAATTTCAAACCCAGCACAAGTGGGTTTAGTAACACTTGCATATAGTTCTCCACACTATCAGTCACATCCACATTATAGACCACTTTTTCCTGCCAATCATAAGATAGGTTGGGTAACAGAATATGTCAATGAATGCAAAGTAAAAATGGCAGATGATCAAAACTTGCCACACTGGTTTCCAACCAATGTGTAGAAAACATCATATGTTAGTGCTGATTAACAACTTCTTGCAACAGTTGAGAAGTTCAAATAGGTCACATCTAGTATTCTTTTGCAAAAATAGGTGTGTGCTTATATAAAATGATTATTGTGATGCCTGAAGATGCTGATGCAGGTGTCTTCTTCATATAATGACCTCTGTTCCTTTGGGTAGATACATAGTAGTGAGAATGTTGAATCAAATGGTAGATCTGCCTTTAATTCTTTGAGAAATCTTCACACTGATTTACATAGAAGTTGTACTAATTTTCACTCCCACCAACAGAGTATTCCCTTTTCTTCACATCCATGCCAGCATGTATTATTTTTTGATTTGTTAATAATAGCCATTCTGACTGATGCAAGGTGGCATCTCATTGTAGTTTTGGTTTGCATTTCCCTATTAGTGATGTTGAGTATATATATTTGTTGATTATTTGTAGATCTTCTTTTGAGAGATGTCTGTTCATGTATTTTAATTTTTTTAAAAGTGAGAAAGCAGGATTTATTGAGAGGACAGAAAAACTCCCACAGTGGAAGGGGACCCGAAGGGGTTGCCCTTTTGTTCACTTTTTATTTTTTATTTTATTTTTTATTTTTATTTTTTTGAGTTGGAATCTCACTCTGTCACCCAGACTGGAGTGCAGTGGCCACTCCCGGCCACTGCAACCTCGACCCGCTGGGCTCCAGGATCCTTCTGCCTCAGCCTTCCGAGTAGCCGGAATTACAG
>CAUYQG010110066.1:0-51963 GCA_963574415.1 Tarsius wallacei | reverse complement strand
AGAGCAGTTTGAAGAATGCAGTGAGCTTGATTTGTTTATGGCAACATTTACAGCACACAAATAAATTGCGAGATGTGGTTTTTAAAAGTGCTGAAGTCTTAGAAAAGTGATAAGCCTTCAAATTGTTCTCATGTGCTCAATGTGTTGAGAAAAAGGGTTGAATGGAATACACTAAGTGGACTTTTGACATAAAATATATAGAAAAAATGTTTTTCGTAGAGTCTATATCCTGAGTGATCTCTCCCAGAAACAAAGATCTGAGTATCACATGTTCTCACTCATATAGTGGACCTTGATCATCCAACGTATTACCATAAGAAAATGACAGTGGTGGGAAACTATGGGGCTGGAGGGGTAGGGAGATGGGATTAATGGTAGTAAATATCTGTCTGGGGATGGGGAGACACCTCTTATCAACAAGGGTACCTGAACAAAGCATATTTGTATACCTAACCCTTAACTGTACCCCACAATATCATAATAAAAAATATTGAATATAAAAAAGAAAAAGAAGGTAGTTTGGAACTTACACTTCCTTGTTCTATAAGAGATGTTTTAGTCTTTATGCACTTGTTTTTACTGTTTCTCAGGTAGCAGCCAAGAACGAGTAACAAGAAATATAGGGAAGAAGAGGTATAGTGCTGTCTCAAGTTAAAAGCAGTATCAATTATGGTTGTATAATAATGTATTGTGTGACTGTAATACGGTCTTTTACAAATTCTGGCATGTGGAAAAGATTAAGAAATGTAGTTTATCCTTTAATTATTCATTTAAAAATGATTCAACTCCAAAATTCACATTTATTAAGTTTTCGATAATTTTATCCCTGTTCTTGGCAACTGGCAATATACCCATAGTTTCATTTAGTTATGTTTTCTTATTGACCTATAATTGTACTCCTATTTTCCTGTACCAAGATCATTATAACTGATTCAATAATAACTGTCTTAAATATTCTGATATTTTATTTTAAAGAAATTGTAACTTTTTCCCCCTGAGTAATAATCACCAAAGAAAAGGTAATCATTTAGAGAGAAAGTAGCAAATTAGAAAATACAAAATTTTCACAACAGAAAGATAAGTGATATATCTTTGACTGAACCCCTAGGAATATCAAAATTTTTTTCTAATTAAGTTTATTACTATATTGAACTTTAGTACCTTTGACAATACAGTACTGAGAAAAAGTTACACTTTGATTAACTGGCAGTAAATTTTTGAGAGATATTTTATCTTAACATGTTAAGCTTTGGTTATTGGCAATGAATGCTTTTAATAATGTACTTTGACTTTGCTAGTGAAATAAATATAAATGCTGAAAGTCAAATGTCTCCTTAAATAAGATATTTTGAGAACTCAATGTTTGCTCATTAGTGGCTTCTAATTAAGAAAAGAATCTTGATTTTATTGGGTTTTGGCATGTAAAGTGATGTTTTCTCTCTTGAAGCACACACCAATGCATGGATGTGTAGTTCTATGCTCGGATCTATGCTGTCGTGTTACAACCGTTGGACAACTGGGAAAGCAGGTACAATATCAATATCAAACCATATCGGTTGTATCCTGTGTGAGGAAGTGGCAGCCAGAACAGTCCATTCATTGCCCTATAAAATACTGTTCAGGCTGACATGAAAGAAGTGATTCTTGCCAAATCATAGAATGTTTATAGTTATTGGGCGTTACTAAAATACAGAAGAAGATTTCAATAAAAAATAACAGTTTCCAAGGTGAAACTGTTGAATTTGACCTGAATTACATAGTGAGAGTGAGTTTCAGGCCACTGCAGAGTGGGTCAGCATAGTTTGAGTTAAAGAGTTGGTGAAGCTATAGGAGAGGTCACTCATAAAAGTGTTAAAACTTTAATGGCTGCTCTCTTTGCAAATTTCAAGTAATAACACATTATTATTATTGGTAGTTACCATGTTGTGCATTAGATCTCCAGAACAAAAAGGAAAAAAATTATTTAGGGGACAAAAGGGAAACCACAATCCATTCACCTATTGAAGAATATTTAGGTGGTCCAAACATTGACTTCCATGTTAAAGTGGCTTATTCACAGCAACCCTAGCTTTCTGAGAGTTCACTGGTCCTTTTGATACCTTTGAGCTTCTTTACTTTTACACTTAGCCATTTTCAGGACACTTGTTACATATGGCCATTGAGAATTAGGAACACTGCTTTTGTTTCACCTACTCCACATGACTGTTGTGCCACCTTTTTGTGTCATGTAAAAAATGGCCACAGGTACAGCTTTTAAAAGCTTACCAGCTCCCACTGCTAAATACAGTCAAGTTTATCATTAAGTCCAATGCTTTGGACTGTCCTCTACCTGTCTGTGTGTTACAGAACAAACATGCCAGGATAAGAGACTGAGAGCTGATCTCATTCTTCTCTTTACTCTCTTTTCTCTACAGAAAAAGAGGCATAAGAGGAGAGATTTGAGTTTTTACTTCTGAATTTCATATTTTCTTTTTTTTTAGATTCTTGGAATATACTAAAATTCTAAAATTGAATCCTGAAGTCTGTCTCTATCAAGAAGGGATATAATGGAACCAAAGTCTATCAAGTAGATTGCTTTGCTGAGAAACCAAAAATTTAATATTGTATATCAGAAATTGCATATTTATCCCCTTTATATTTGCATTCTTGTTTGGATAATTTTATCACCTCTTAACCCCATCCTTAAACAGACAAATGCCTCTTGATGACTGGGAAAAAGAATGAGTACATAAAAATACAAAAGAAGAGAGTGTATTAAAATATTTTAAAATATTATTGTAATTTAAGCAATATATGCATTTTTATATTGTTTATGAGGGGTTTAGTAGCAATATATTGAAAACAATTTAAAACTCCATGAAAGAGAAAGGTTGAGCAGTTTTACTCTATCTACACTGAGGATTGTTATTCATCTATTGAGTTGAATGAGATAGAACTACATGTACTGAAAATAGGCCTATTGTAAAAAATATATAAAATATGATTCTATAAAATTAAATAAATTATTTTGCATCAGTATATGCATGGTCCTATATGTTTGTAAAAACAGAAAAGCCATGGAACAAAAAGTAACCCAGCCTGTTAACGTTAATTACTTGAGAGGTGTGGGGTTTAAGAAGTTGAAAAACACTGTTGGCTTTTTAAAAATTTCAGACCTCTGCATTATGGAAAATGTAATGGACATATGTGTTTTTGAGATATTAAAATTAAGTTTTAAAATATCAAAGGGCTGGATGAACATTGCTATGGATTGAATTGTATTACCTCTAAATTAACATGTTGAAGCCCTAATTCCACATGTGATAATATCTGAATATAGGGCCTTTGAGAAGTAATTATGTATAGATGATGTCATGAGGGCCAGGACCTCATGATAAGATTAGTGCCCTTATAAGAAGAGACACTAGAGAGTTTCTCCTTTCTCTCTTTCTACCTTATGAGAAAATAGTGAGGAGGTGGTCATCTGAATGCCAGAAAGAGGGTCTTCACCAGGGGACCAAATGAGAAAGCATATTCAATTATTTTAGATCTTAGACTTCATACCCTCAGAACTGTGAGAAATAAATGTCTGTTGTTTAAGTGACACAGTCTATGGCATTTTGTTACAGCAGCTTGAGTTGACTAGGACAGATATATAAAAATATATTTGTTCTGTAATTTTCTATTGATGATCTGGGACTTCTATTTTATTAAAATGACTTAATTTATGCTTTTCTATATTGCCCAAATGTCCTATAAGGTATGTATATTATTTTAATAACTGCAACACATTTTTTTTTTTGAGTTGGAGTCTCACTCTGTCACCCAAACTGGAGTGCAGTGGCCACTCCCAGCCACCGCCGCCTCGACCTTCTGGGCTCCGGCGATCCTTACGCCTCAGCCTTCCAAGTAGCTGGAATTGCAGGCATGCGCTACCACGCCCAGCTAATTTTTTGATTTATTGTAGAGATGAGGTCTTGCCAAGTTGCCCAGGCGGGTCTCGACCCCGCGGGCTCAGGCAATCCACTCACCTTGGCCTCCCAAAGCGTGGGATTATAGGCTGAGCCACTGAACCCGGCGCAACACATTTTTAATCATATTTGTAGACAAGTTTTCTTTTTAATAGAATGAAATCATGTTACAAGCATTATCATCCAATTTACTCAGGAAGTAGGTGGGGATCATGTAGCTAATTGTTGGCAGTATTAGGAGTAAAAATGTAAGAATCCAATCCTAGTTAAGTGCACTTACCATCAGAACATGCTTTTTTGTAAAAAAAATTATATGTTGTCATTGTGCAATATCAGAGTTTGCAAGAATGGTTATTGAAGGCCAATATGTTCTAAAATATACACAAAAAATACACATGCTTGAAGTTTGAATAGTATGTTTTCATTATTAAAATTTAGATAAACTCTTAAGTCAAATCTAGAAGGCCAAATTTTTAGAGAGTTTAAATACACAGGAATTGCATTTCAAATCAATGAAGGTTATTGTGTGGCAAGGTACATACAAAGTATTTGTGTTTTATGTGGGCGAGTTTGTGTGTATGATTATTAAGAATATGAGTAGAAATAAATGAAATGACACAGAAAGTTCTTGTCAGCTATGTAGAAGTAGAAACAATATTGTATGCCTATTCTTTTACTCCCAAATCCCATTTTTAATCTTCTTATTTTTATAACAGGCAAGATATACCCATCCCTTCTTCATTCTCATTTCCTAAGCTTTATTCACGGGACTCTTTGTATCACTATATTTTGCTTATTTACTTTCCAAGTTTTAATGAGCACGTGTATGAGAATGTATGTTTAAGCACATACATGGAAATTAAGCTCAAATTGACTATTTTTTGGTCTAAGTGATAATCAGTTGTCGTACAGAATTCAGTCAGTCCTGTCTTGAATATGAACATCCTATATCACTTTCATAGGAGGAATGAAAGGTAATAGCGTCACTTTCTTGGGCCACAAACAGACTACATCAGGAACATGATAAAGAGAGATAGAAAAAAACAGAAAAGTCAAAATGCCTAGAGAGACAATCCACTACTGAAGTTAAGAGCAAGGTCTGTGTAGTCAGACTGCCTGAGTTTGAAGCTTGTTTCTATCACCTATGCTGGATGCGTGACAAAGGGAATTTACTTAATCTTTCTATACCTTGGTTTCTTCATTGTAAACATGAGATAATAATTATAATGCCTACCTCATAAATAAAAAAATGCATATCTCAGTTTTGAAAAGTTCTAAGTACATTGTATTTTTTTCTTGTAAGGTTGGTAATAAAACTCAATAAACAACAGAACCAGACTTGAACTGACAGGTATATCTCTTCTATTTACTGTTCACACATATTTTATTAACTTTTTTGTGATTGAGTTTAATTGCAATGAAAATGTCAACAAGTAAACAAGTGTTATTGCTCCTACTGCTCCCTATGGGCCACAGTGATTAAAAAAAAAATAAAGGAAATATGTTAAAGGGAATAGTGCAGAAAATGGAACTACTTCTGTGAGTCTTTTAGAAGACTTTTATAAATGAAGGGTCTAATTGAAGTATCTAACTAAATGCTATATGTGGGAAATATAACTTCATATGTCTTAATGAAATAGTAAAACAAACTTTTGAAGTTTTTCAGTGACATTGACAACCAAAGACTAATGAGAAAAAAGGAAAAAGAAAACGGTTCCTAAAACATGTAAACCAAAAATAAACCAAAACAAAATAAAAATTAAGTTTCCAGTTGTGTGTTGTATGAGTGGCTTAACAACTTGCAGGTGACCCAACTAGGAGGTGACCCTAAACAACTGACTTGTCTGTGGTCACAAAATAAATTAGATTATACTATAAAAAAACTGAATGTTGAATGAAAGTATAAATAGTCAAAAGGCTGGTTACAGATATTTAAGAAACTTCATGGTGTACTTTTCTGAAAATTTGTTGTGTAAACGTTGTTGCTGGTCATAAAAGTGCAACCTATATTAGCACATTTGCTAAGACAATGTTTTACTTAGCTGGGCTGCCTTAACAAAATATCAGAGTCTAGGTGGCCTAAGCAACAGAAAGTTATATCCTCACAATTCTGGAAGCTAGAAGTTTGAGTCAGGGTGCCTCTGAATCCCAGGCCAGGAAAGCTTGACTGGATATTGCACTCAGTTGGTGCCTGCAGCTAGCATCTAGTAGCCAACGCCCTCCAACCCCAGATTAAAAAGGATCTTCTGCCAACCAGGTGTACCTGCAGGGAGCTCACTGTCTTTCAGAGCACAGACTTGAATAAGGAAGGAGCCACAAGAAAGATATCCCAAGTCTTTCCCTATGGGAAGATGTCTGGACTGCAAGCCAGGGACAGCAGATAGGTACTGCTGAATGACTTCTGGGCCAACACAGAAAGCAAGACAGAAATAAAAAAAATTCTGACAACAAACACAAACAAAGTCATGTCTTATCAGAATATCTGGGATGCCATGAAAACAGTGTTGAGAGGAAAATTCATAGCATTGCATGCACACATCAAGAAAATAGATCACAAATAAACAGGCTCACATCACACTTAGGAAAGCTGGAAAGGCAAGATCATCTAAATCCTAGTTTCAGTAGAAAATTTCAGAATCCTGTGTTAAAGTCAGAATTGTAGCATATAGAAGACAAAAATATCACAGAAAGGATCAACAAGACAAAAAACAGGTTCTTTGAAAGGATAAGATCGATGGACCCCTGACCAGATTGACTTAAAAAAAAGAGAAATTCCAAATAAACATTTAGAAACAGAAAAGGTGGTGTCACAACTGACTCTGAAAAGATCCAAAAGATTATCAGAGATTACTTTGAACATCTATATGCAAATAAAATAGAAACTCTAAAGGAAATGGAGGATCTTCTGTTATCATATAACCTTTCAAGGTTGAAACAAGAAGAAATAAAAAACTATAAACAGACCAATCCAGGAAATTGAATCAGTCAAAAGAAACCTCTCCACCAAAAGATGCTGTGGACCAAATGACTTCCCAACTGGATTCTATAAGACATACAAAGAGAAGCTGATACCAATATTATTGAAGATATTCCAGGCAATCGAGAGTAATGGGGTTCTTTCTAACTCATTTTATAAAGCTAATAGCACACTGATATCCAAACCTGGCAAAGACCCAACAAGAAAAGAGAATTACAGGCCAATCTCCCTGATGAAGAGAGATGAAAAAATTCTCAACAAATTCTGTCAAATAGGATCCAACAACACATCTCAAGGATCATCCACCATGACCAGATGAGCTTCATTTCCGGGATACAGGGCTGGTTCAACATTCACAAGACAATAATCACAGTTCAGCACATTAACAGATATAAAATTAGGAACCACATGATTATCTCATTAGACACAGAAAAAGCATTTGACAAAATTTAGCATGGATTCTTGATAAAAACACTTGAACACCTAGGCATAGAAGGAACATTCCTCAAAACAGTAAAAGCCATCTATGATAAACCTACAGCCAAATTTTTGCTCAATGAGCAGAAATTGGAAGCATTATCCCTAAGAAATGGAACAAGACAAGAAGGCCCACTCTAACCAGAGCAATCAGACAAGAGAAGGAAATCAGGGCTATTCAAATAGGAAAAGGGGAAGTTAAGCTTTCTCTCTTTGAAGAAAACATGATTCTGTACCTTGAAAATGCTAGAGAGTCTGTCAAAAGCTTCCTTGCATTGATAAATAACTTTGGTAAAGTCTGGAGTTGTAAATCAACGTGCAAAAGACAGTTGCATTTATATACACCAGCAGACAGAGAACCAAATAAAAAACACAATTCCATCCAAAATAACCACATATACACAAAAAATTATCTAATTGATGTCCTTCTAACCAGAGAAGTAAAAGATCTTTACAATGAGAACTACAAAATGCTGCTCAGACAAATCAAGGATGACACAAATAAATGAAAAACATCCCAAGCTTGTGAATTGGAAGAATCAATATTATTAGGATGCCCATCCTACCCAAAGCATTCAATATGTTACCCATCAAATTACCAGCATCATTTTTCACAGACTTGGAAACAATAATACAGAAATTTATATGGAAACAAAAAAAGAGCACAAATCATCAAAACAATCTTCAGCAAAAGGAACAAAGCAAGAGATATCACACTTACATACGTTAAACTTTTTTTCAAAGCTACAGTAAACAAGATAGCATGGTATTGATACAGGAATAGACACATAAACCAATGGAATAGGACAGGGATTATGGAAGTAAAAACATGGTCTCTCAACCAACTTATCTTCAACAAAGCCACCAGTAACAACCACTGGGGAAAGAAGACCATATTTAGCAAATGATGCTGGGAAAACTGGCTGATCACATGTATAGAAATGAAACTGGACCCCTGCCTATCACCATATACAAAAGTCAACTCAAAATGGATCATGGACCTAAATGAAAAATCTCAAACTATAAGAATCCTAGAAGATAAGGTGGGAAACACCCTTCTGGACACTGGAGTAAGCACTGAATTTATGACCAAGACCTCAAAAGCAAATTCTACAAAGGCTAAGGTAGACAGGTGGGGTCTCATCAAATTGAAAAGATTTTGCAGAGCAAATGAAACTATTAAGCGACAACCCACAGAATGGGAAAAAAATTTTGCAAGTTATGCAACTGACAAAATTCTAACCTTCAGGGTCTACAAGTAGTTCAAATGAAGTGAAAGGTAAAAAGACAAACGACGCTATTTAAAAAGTGGGCAAAGGACATGAACAGACACTACTCAAAAGATGACATACTAGTAGCCAAAAGATACATGAAAAAAATGCTCAGCCTCACTAATTATCAGAGAAATGCAAGTCAAAACTACAATGAGATACTAACTCCAGTAAGGATGGCTGTCATTAATAAGTCAAAAAACAACAGACGCTGGCACAGCTTTAGAGAAAAGGGAGCCCTTCTACACTGTTGGTGAGAAAGTAAGCTAGTTCAGCCTCTATGGAAAGCAATTTCTAAAGAACTAAAAATTGATCTTCCATACGATCCAGTAATCCCTTTCCTGGGAATTTACCCAGAGGAACATAAATCACTCTACCAAAAAGACACTTGCAGAGGCATATTTATTGCCACACTATTCATAGTAGCAAAAACATGGAATGCATACTGTTGCCCATTAAAAGTAGGCTGGATAAAGAAAATGGACACATATATGATGAAGTATTACACAGCCATAAAGAAGAACAAAATCATGACCCTCACAGCAATTTGGATGTACTTGGAGACCATCATACTAAGTAACCTACCACAGAAAATAAAGAACTAAATACCACATGTTCTCACTCACAAGTGGGCCCTGAACACTAGTCATATTAGCACAAGGGTGAGATAGGTAGTCTCTGGGCACTGCTAGGGTAGGGAGAGAGGTAGGATGGCAGAGGGCATGTGATTACACAGTGAGTACCTGGTTCACTACCAGCGGGAGTGAGGGCCAGCTGGAAGCCCAAATTTCACCTGCATGCAGCCTACTTATGTAGTAAATCCTTGCTTGTACCCCATGACTCTATAATAGATAGATAGATAGATAGATAGATAGATAGATAGATAGATAGATAGATAATAAAAACAGACACTGAGGACTCTTAAAGGAGGGAAGGAGAGAGGGGATTGCCATTTTGATAATGGTCTTAATAGAAGTCCAAATTTGCCATCATGCAACATACCCATGTAACAAACCTGCATATGTATCCCTTGAATCCAAAAGAAATAGCACAATTTTTTAAAAAATTAAGCATTTTACTTAAAGCAATGATTGGTAGGCAAAAAGTAGTTTAGCAAGAGAAGAAAATTACTTATCACCAAAGTGACAGGTAATAAGACCAGGGAGTGATGGGTGCTTGTATTAGAAGAGACAACTACTAGAGTTGTTCCTAAATCATCATGGCTCTTCTAAGTCTAGAGATATTACAAAATTGTTGTAGACATGAAATATTATTTATTATTTATTATTATTATTATTAATTATAAAGATGTGGAGTACAATTCAGGGTTAGGTATACAAACATTGATTATGCAGGTACTTTTGTTGATGAGGTATGCCCCTCCCTCTCCTAGCAGTTTCCCTCAACTGCCAATTCCACCCCTTCCCCTGACAGTTTCCCATTATTGCTGAATGCTTTCTTATAGTGAGAACATATGGTACTCTGTTCTTTGTTTCTGTGATAGATCACTGAGTACATGTACACAATAGAATATTATGCAGCTATAAAGAAGGGCAAATATATGGACTTCGCAGCAACTTGGATGGAAATATTTTTATTTTTGAGAAATGTAGCTGTGTTTGCTTTCCATCTTATATTGCCAAAATCCGTACAAGTCTTCATTTAGTTACATGTTTGTGTATGTCTTTCTTACAAACTACAATATCCTGATCTTATAAAATAAAAGCCAGTAGATCATTTAGAAGAAAATAAGACATCATTATATTTAATTCCTTTCAGGATTACATATTATTCTTGATTAACTATATTGATTTATATTGCTGGTTGTTCCCAAATGTTGTTTTTTAGCATGATCAAATTTATATAATCAATGTATGACATGAAAAACTTATCTGGGTCCATGTTTTTTATCCCATTGTCTATGATTTTTGTTTCCAGGTCAAATAATACAAATGTTAAAATCTTCCACTGACATATTTAACTAAAGAATTAGGATTATACTAATTAAATTTACAGCAATGTAATTAATTGTTTCCAAATGTTGTATCTGAGGACAAAATTAGTATTATTATAGGTACATTTGCATAAATAACAGCCAAAAGATTTATTGTTCTCTATGGACTTCATAATTCAGCATCTTCTGTATCTCCTGTGAAATATAACATTTTTTGACAAACTGTATTTGTTTTTCTTAAGATTGTTGCCACTAGTCTTTCTAAAAGACTAATCTGGCTTAGATTGGTAAACCATGAATTAGAGACAATTGCTCTCAATTAGCATATGGATACCAATATGAAGAAATATATTGCATTTAATATAAATGCTCCATGTCATGTTGTTGTCATAATCCTGTAGCTCTACATTTAAAGCTAAACTAAATCATGCCTTTAAGGATTGTCTTTTCTTCAGCAAAAATAAATTGCATTTAAATGTAAATTTGGTTTTATGAAGCTTAGAAAATATGATTTTTCAGACACACAGAAATTTGAAAAGGAAAAATATGATTTTTCAGACACATAGAAATTTGAAAAAGAAAATGAAATGAACTGTTACAAAGAGCAGAAATAATCCTTCAAGTCTTAATTAAAGAAAAAGTATGTTAGTTGTTTCAAAAATGTCATAGTTATGACAAATTCAGAAATAAGTTAATTGTAATAAAGAAAAAGGAAAGAAAAAGCATGTCATTGTCTAATTCATTTGAAAGAAATAAATTAGCTGATTCAAAGGTAGTGAGGGAAATCTGCTGGTGAGGGTTTGGAAAGGTCTTTGCAGCAACATCCCTTATTGGTCTACAAATTCCCTTCTGAAGTTTGGAATTCCTATAAGATAAAATAAATAAGATAATACTTGATTTTATTTATTAAGCTAAATGGCTATTTGTTAATTATATGAATGAAATATGCCATGTGTATTTGCAGTCTGGATTTTCTAAAGACTGAGTTATATATCTGTCTGTCTATACTTACGTGAGAAACACTAGAGGTAATCCTCAAAGAAAGTTAATAATGCCAATAATTGGAGCTGGTCAGGGTGTGGAATGTAGACAAAATATTTTTGTGTTCTGTAGAGATGGGGTTTTTTTTTAAATACACTTTGTTAAAAACTTTGGACCCTCAGCTAAGAACAAGCCTAGGAAAGTTAATTTAACTGCATAGAGTAAGAGAATTCCAGGAAAATTTCCCTAACTCCGGAGGTATGCCTTTACCTCTCAAGGAAAAATAAGTATAGACTTTGGAGACGTGTCTAGGACAGGAAGACCAGAGACCCCAGGCTAATCTGGTCATTGGATACATGTATTTATATTCCAAAAGATTAGAGTGAAGTCTCAGAATATTTTCCATCCAGTCTTCCAAGAGCAAAGGCTTTCTCCCTGCTTTTAAGAATGGAGAAGGAAACAGTTGCCTCTTCCTTCTGTATATAAGCAGATAAAATCCAATTTTCTCCATTCATCATCTATGAAATAGACTTTGACATTTATATGTGTAATATATTTCACCTGGCTTTCATTGAATCATTAAAAGGGTAAGAATCAGGGTATGAAGAATCATGCAGTTATTGTTTGTCTTTAAAGTAAATATGACCCTTTTTCTTTGATCCAGAGCACCTAATATACACATTCAGGATAAAATTAATAAAGGTAAAAATTAAAACCAAACAAAGACAAGAGCAGATCTAAATGAAACACGTGCTAATAAATATCTAGATAAAGAGTAATCAGTAAGATAGGTAACATTAAACTTTTGAAAAATCTTATTTTTGAATTTGTTACATATTATGTCACTTTATCAGAACACGTTCTCACAATATTTATAGATGGCATGTATTGCTAATATTTGTTTTATGTAGCTGTAGCTTAAACTGAGTCACATTTATAATCAAAGGTACTAAAGGGATATCTTACTGGTGCGGCTTCTTTTTTATTAGTGCCTACAGTTGTAGTTCATTTTGGGACGTTTTAATTCCATGCATATGGAGATCAATTTTAATGTTATTACTGCTGATAATAAGTGTCTAGCTTGTGGAGACTGTACTTATAACAACTGCATTTATTTTCTTGAAACAGTGGAAAAGTTGTTCAGCCACTTCTTATTTATCGTCTAGTAATTTTTCCATAAATATTAGATTCAGTATAGAACCTACCAGAAAACACAGTCAATACAGAAACACCTTTAATACTCAACCTGTACTACTTGGCTTCTTGTTCACTGAACTTACTGGCAGCTGAAAATAAAAAGGATAAATTGGAGAGCTGACTCCTAGGTACTGGGTGCTAGACAAATGTGATTTGCTGTTTTCATAAATCAAAGGAATCAATTTAAAATGAAATTTAAAAAGTTCAAACAGATATTGGTTTAAGTGCTACCAAAAATGTGTGAGAACATTTTTTTGTAGAAGTAACTGGTATATGATGGAAATGAGCAGAATTGTAAAGATCACACAGTTAGAACCCAGTTTCACTTTTCAGTCCTGTGGTAAGAAATTCTATTAACCAAATACTTAAAATTTATCTAGAATGTACAACTTCAAAGCATTCATATTAACCACAACATAGAATTATGTAAGAAATGTATCAAATGTACTTCACAGAAAGTGTCTGCCTTAAATGAAAAGATTAAAAACTGTGCATATATATTCACTAACATTGCTGCCTTACATCATGCAGCATCTTATATTATGAGAAAAAAGTTAGCGCCAACAGCTGGCACCTCATAATTTCAATTTTCAAGAAAGTTATATTGTAGGGCACAGGATTTAATCACCATCCCTGTAACTGAAGTTTTTCCCCTCTGAGTTTTTTTTTTATATATATAAAAAGATCTAAAGATTTTGTATTTACTAGAACTACAGGGAAACATTACAGAATAATAGATAGATGCAATGAACGAGTTTCAATGGAGGGTTTACAAGAGCATCTTTGAATTGATTGTATCTCCTGATCTTGTAGGCATATGGGGACCACATGTGACACAGCCATACCGTTTCTCTGAGCTTAAGTCCCTGAACATGTTTGCCAAGGCTGTGAGACTTTTTTCTTACAGGCTGAAGAAAACAGGTTGAGACTTTTGTTATAAAATGGTGATTTACACAGACACATTTATGCCTGTTACCTCAACAAACCACACGAAAGGGAGAGAAAAGAATTTTTAAGATGCTTATTTTGACAACAACAGAGACAATACTGTGTAAGAAGAGAGAATAGAAATACAAATTTGGAAATTCAGAAAGAAGATAATGAGTGTGATGGATTTAGCATGTCCAGGAAAGTTGAATCCTAACATAACCGTAGGTAAGGTCAGATTGTTTACTTAATAGACATCCCAAAAGGCACAGGAATCAGTAGTGTTTAGAGCCTTTATAAGGAAGAGATAAATAAAGAAGGATTATTTTAAGGCTTGTTTACAAAGTATTGGGACTTATATTCTTTCCTATTCTGAAACTTGATGACTTTTAATACTGGTAGAATTCTGGAGATTTACTATCTAAAGAACATAAACAGAAGGTCTCTAGACTGGAGTACAGAGAGCAAAATGGAATGTACAGGTTACATACTGAAAGTGGGGATAAAGTGAAACTTTACATAGTAAATAGGGATACCCTATATCATTGCTCATTTGATTTATAAAATTCTGGAAGCAAAAACTGTATAATCCAGATAGGATAATAAAATAATTTTGCCTGAGGGGAACTCATCACCCCAAGAAGAAAAAGACTTAATGATGCTGAGATAAGGGGCTCTCTAATGAATAAAAATATTTCAGAAAATCCCAGCATCAACATATCCCATCAATGGAGATGCTAATCTACTTTTAATAGACACACTCAAGGCCAAAGATTATCAGACATTTGAAGAAAACTAAAATATGGAGGCCAAAGGAAACAAAACACAAAAAAATCAATCTGGAAAAAAATATGCAAGGAGGAGAAAATTGAAAGAGAGAAAGAAGATATGGGGGAAAAACATTGCTTGGTTGGTCTTCTATTTGCTCATTATTCAGGTTTTTAAAAGGCGAGAAAAAACTATCAATACCATAAAGACATGCCTAATGTTGGGTGGTTTGGACACTGGAGGACATTTTATCAGTTGATTAAATGACATCTGGGTAGTTAGAAGAGTTACTCTTCCTACGCTAATATGCAGGAGAGTCTATCATTGGAGAGACGTTGGCTTTCCTTAGGCATTTTAATCATGGGTTAACTCTGAGAATGTAGAAGTAGTGGAATACTGAAACCTCAGAGGTTATGCTTGTTTACACTATCTTCCAAAGAGGTTGCACTAGTTTGCATAATACTCATCACCGTATTATCCTAATCTCCTTTTATCTCTTACTTTCAAATAACTGTTCAGTCCAAAGCAGACAGTCTGAGTGTGCCCATTGTTTAGTCAGCATTGAATAAACATACTGTATGGTGGGATCTGTGTGTGTTTGTGTGTCTGCACATGTACACACAGGTACACTTGCATGCACAAGAGTTTTAGAAGGACTTTTTCTTATAAAGGTGTGGGGTACAATTCAGGGTGAGGTATACAAACGTTGATTATGCAGGCACCCTTGTTGATGAGGTATGCCCCTCCCTCCCCTAGCAGTTTCCCTCAACTGCCAATCCTACCCCACTTCCCCTGACAGTTTCCCACTACTGCCAATCCCTTTATTATAGTATTAAAATAATTATTCAAGGTCCGCTTATGGCACTCTGTTCGTTGTTTCTGTGATAGATCACTGAGTATGATTGACTTTAAATCCATTCATATTGCTGCGAAGTCCATATGTTTGTCCTTCTTTATGGCTACATAACATTACATTGTGTATAAGTATCACTTTTAAAAAAATCTAGTCCAACTTCGATGGGCAACATGGTTGGTTCCATGTTTTTGCTATTGTGAATAGAGCTGCAACAAACATACGTGTGCAGGTATCCTTTTTGCAGAATGATTTGAGTTCCTCCCAGTATATTTATAATAGGGGAATTGCTGGCTCTTATGGAAAGTCAATTTCTAGTTCTTTCAGAAATTGCCACACTGTCTTCCAAAGAGGTTGCACTAGTTTGCATTCCCATCAGTAGTGTAGAAGTGTTCCTTTTTCTCTGCATCCTCGACATAATCTGTTGTTTGTTTTATTAATGATGGCCATTCTTACTGGGGTTAGGTGGTATCTCATTGTGGTCTTGATTTGCATTTCTGTGATGATGAGTGAGGCTGAGCAATTTTTCATGTGTCTGTTGACTGCCCGTATATCGTCTTTTGAGAAGTGTCTATTCATGTCTTTTTCCCACTTTTTAATGAGGTTGTTTGTTTTTTTCCTTTTGGTGCATTTGAGTTCCTTGTAGATTCTAGCTGTTAGGCATTTGTCAGATAAACAGTTGGCACATATTTTTTCCCATTCTGTGGGCTGTCTCCCTACTCTCTTGATGGTTTCTTTTGTTTTGCAGAAGCTTATTAGTTTGATGAGATCCCACTTGTCTATCTTATTTCTTAAGGTATGGGCATTTAGGGTTCTGAATAGGAATTGGCTGCCAGTTCCAATTTCCATAAGGATGCCTCCTGTGTTTTCTAAGATTCTTATAGTTTAATTTCACCTTTAGGTCTTTGATCCATTTAGAATTAATATTTTGTGTATGGTGATAGGTAGGTGTCTTGTTCAATCTTCTGCATGTTATCAGCCAGTTTTCCCAGTACCATTTACAGAATAGGTTTGCCTCTGTAGGCTTTGTCAAAGATGAGTTGGTTGAGAAATTGAGGTTTTGCTTCCAAATCTCAATCCTGTTCCAATGGTCTGTATGCCTGTTCTTGTACCAATGCCAGGATGTTTTGATTACAGTAGTCTTCTAGTAAAGTTTGAAGTTTGGAAGTGTGATACCTCCTGCTTTGTTTCTTTTGCTAAGGATTGTTTTGGCTATTTGTGGTCATTTATATTTCCATATGAATTTCTGTATTGCCATTTCCAGGTCTGAGAAGAATGATGTTGGTAACTTAATGGGTATTGTGTTGAATCTGTAGATTGCTTTTGGTAGAATGGACATTTAAACAATGTTGATTCTTCCTATCCATGAGCATAAATATTTTTCCATTTGTTTGTGTCTTCTTGGATTTCTTTGGGCAGTGTTTTGTAGTTCTCATTGTAAAGGTCTTTCACTTCTCTGGTTAGGAAGATGTCAAGGTATTTCCTTTTTTTGTGGCTATTGTGAATGGGATTGTGCCTTTTATTTGGGTCTCTGCCTGCTTGTTGTTGGTGTATGGCAAAGCAACTGTCTTTTGCACATTTATTTTGTAGCCTGAGACTTTGCCAAACTCTTTTATCAGTGCAAGCAGGTTTTTGACAGATTCTCTTGGATTTTCAAGGTATAGGATCATATCATCAGCAAAGAGGGATAACTTGACCTCCTCTTTTCTTATTTGGATCCTCAGATATCCTTCTCCTGTCTAATTGCCTGAGCCAGGACTTCCAACACAATGTTCAACAAAAGGGGTGAGAATGGGCAGGCTTGTCTTGTTCCAGTTTTCAGGGGAAATGTTTCCAGTTTCTGGTCCATTTAGTAATATGTTAGCTATAGGTTTATCATAAATGGAACTCACTATTTTGAGGTATGTTCCTTCTATACCTAGGTGTTTGAGGGTTTTTATCAAGAAGGGATGCTGGATTTTATCAAAAGCTTTTTCTGCATCTAATGATATAATCATGTGGTTCTTGTTTTTGCAACTGTTGATGTATTTAGTTACATTTATGGTCTCGCGAATGTTGAAAAAGACCTGCATCCTGGGGATAGAGCCTACTTGGTTATGGTGGATGATTTTTGAGATGTGTTTTTGGATCTGATTTGCCAGAATCTTTTTGAGTATTTTTCCTTCTATGTTCATAAGGGACATTGGCCTGTAGTTCTCATTTTTTAAAAAATCTTTACCTGGTTTGGGTATCAGTCTGATGTTAGCTTGTAAAATGATTTGGGGAGAATTCCATCTTTCTCAATTGCCTGGAATACTTTCAAAAGGATTAGTATTTGCTCCTCCTTGTACATTTTGTAGAACTCTGCTGGAAAGCCATCCAGTCTAGGGCTTTTATTTGTAGTTAGTTTTAATATGACAGAGTCAATTTCCTGTGTTGTTATTGGTCTATTTAGTGTCTCAGTGTCTTTTTGTGTTATGTCAGAAAGTCCTCCATTTCATTTAGGTTATTAAGTTTGTTTCCATGTAGGTGTACAAAGTAATCTCTCATAATCTTTTGTATTTCTTCAGGGTCAGTTGTGATTTGATCTTTTGTATTTCTGATTGTGTTTATTTGTTTTTTTTTTCTGTCTTTTTCCTGGTCATTCTGGCTAGGGGGTCCATCAGTCTTGTTAATTCTTTCAGAAAACTAGCTTTTTGCTTCATTGATGTTTTCTATGATATTTTTGTCTTCTATGTACCACATTTGGGCTCTTATTTTGGTGATTTGGATTCTTCTGCTAAAGTTAGGGTTTGGTGGTCTTCTTTTTCCAGCTCCCTTATGTAATTTGTTAGGCTCTCCACTTGTGATTTTTCCATTTTCTTGATGTTTGCTCATAGAAATACAAATTTCCCTCTTAGTATTGCTTTCATGGCATCCCAGAGGTTTTGGTAAGATGTTTCTTCATTTTCATTTGTTTCTAGGAAATTTTAAATTTCTGCTTTGATTTTTGTGTTGACCCAGTAGTTGTTCAGCAGCATGCTGTTTAGTGTCCATGTTTTTGTGGGTTTTGGGGAAATTTTGTTGATGTTCATATTTATTTTTATTTCACTGTGGTGTGAGAATGTGCGTGGAAAGATTTCGGCATTATGGAATTTGTTTATCCTTGATTTATTGCCAAGGATATGATCGATCTTGGAGTACATTCCATGTTGTGATGAGTAAAATGTATTTTCTGTGGTTTTGAGGTGGAATAATCTTTAGGTATCTATTAAGTCCATTTGGCTAAGTATCAAACTGAGGTTCTGGATCTCCATGTTGATTTTTTGCCTTGTTGATCTATCTAGGGCTGTCAAAGGGGTATTCAAGTCCCCTGCAATTATAATGTTAGATAGAGTCAATATCTTTTTAAAGTTTACTTAGTAGTTGCTTTATAAATGCTGGGACTCCTGTGTTGGGTGCATATATGTTTAGGATAGATATTTCTTATTGATGGATTGAACTTTTATCATTATGTAGTGCCCTTTTGCATCATTTTAAACTTTTGATAGCTTAAACGTTGTTTGGTCTGACATTAAGATTGCAACTCCTGTCTTCTTTTGTGATCCATTTGCCTGGAAACTCATTTTCCATCCTTTAACTTGATTCTATGTGCATCCCTTGTAGTGAGATGAGTCTCCTGGATGCAGCAAATAATTAGGTCATGGTTTCTTATCCAGTTTGCCATTCTGTGTCTTTTCAGTGGTGCATTTAATCCATTCACTGTCAGGCTGATTATTGAAATGTTATTGTTTATCCCTGTCATAGGGTTCTTGTAAAATGTTTTCTTTGTTTACTTGTTTTCTTTTGGCTTTGGGGTTGATGTATGTGTGTGTTTTCAAGTTTCTTGTTGCTCTGTATTCTCTGTTGATTTTGTGCTCCACTGTTCTCTTGAGAAGTGTGTAGTCATTTTTTTTTTCTTAACTACCTTTTTAAGTGTCTCCTATAGAGCTGGTTTGGAAGTTGTATAATCTCTTAGGGATTGGATGTCTGAGAAGGATTTTAATTCTCCATCACTGATGAAGCTGGGCTCGGCTGGATAGGAAGTTCTTGGTTGAAATTATTTATCTTTGAGGACTTTGAATATAGGGCTCCAGTCTCTTCTTTCTTGTAGTGTTGTTTCTGCTGATAGGTCTGCTGCTATTCTGATTGGTTTTCCCAGTAGGTTGTCTGACCTTTCTCTCTTGCTTTCTTTAGTATTTTTTCTTTTGTGCCTGCTTTGTGAAGGTGTATTACTATGTGTCTAGGGGTTGGTTTTCTCATTTGATATCTTGTGGGGGTTCTCTGTATCTCTTGTGCTTGGCTGGTCACATCTCTGGTTAGATGGGGAAAGTTTTCTTGGATTACCTCCTGGAATACTTGCTCCAAGTTGTACTCCATTTCTCTTTCTTCTTCTGGGATACCAATCAGGCATAGGTTCAGCCTCTTGACATAAATGCACATCCCTTGCAGGCTTTGTTCTTTCTTTCTGATTCTTCCTACATTTTTTACAGATTAGGTTAATTCCATGCTCTGGTCTTCAAGTTCTGAGATTCTTTATTTAGCTAGATTAATTCTCCTTCATGCTTGTCATCTTGTTATTTATTTCCTAGATGAAATTTTTTATTGCCAAAATCTCTGTTACAAGTTTTTTCAGTGTTGTATCTTTTCTTTCTTGAGTGTTTGTACACTTTCCATCCATTCCCTAATCCCTGTCATATTCTGAGGCTGGTTGTTGGTGACTTTCATTTTTGGGGCACCAAGGTTTGATTTTTCAGGAGTTTTGTCTTTGGTACACTTGAAATTGCCTGTGGTCTTTGGTTTTTCCTCATTTGTGACAGATCTCTTGTTTTTCTCTTTAGTTTTGGTAGTCAGTGTCAGTGGGAGATGCTTTCCCTTCTGATATTTGGTAAGTCCTCTATTCTTCATTGATCCAGGCTCTGGATTTGTTCTATTTTGAAATAGTACAGTAGATGGGAAGCTTTATTCTCTCTTGCAGTTTCTGAAATTCAAATAAAGTAGGGAATGGGGTGCTAGGATTCAGAAACTACTTGCAAATTACAATATTCATTTACTATGATATGTGTTCCTTGAGACCCACTTCCGACCACCACTCTATATGATGATGCAAAGCAAAAACCAAGGCAAAAAACAATTGAATTCACACACACACACACACACACACACACACCCAAAACAAACTGCAATAACAACAAAATGTAACAAAACAAACTACAATAATAAATAACCAAGAAAACTAAACACACACACACACACACACACACACACCCAAAACAAACTGCAATAACAACAAAATGTAACAAAACAAACTACAACAACAAATAACCAAGAAAACTAAACACACACACACACACACACACACACACATGCCTAGCACAAAGTGAATAGAGAAGAAAAACCAGAAAGACTGGGGGGAAAAGGGAATTCAGAGCAAACCCTCACACATACATTGACACACACCTTAAACTATAAAAAAATGAAAATAAAAAAACCCAGAAGAAGAAAAGAGCAAAAACAAACCAACAACAACAACAAAATTGAAAGATGAATGCTGAATCATTCATATACACACATAAATAGAAAACACCAAATAAAAGAAGAAAGAAACAGAAAAAGAAAAAAATTGGGGGGATGCAGATCAAACCTTCACATACACTTTCACGCACAAAGGAAAAATATTTAAAAAATAGATGAACTAACAAACCAACAGTCAAAAATTTTTTAAAATTAAAAAATTAAAAATTTTTAAAAAAGAAAAAGGAAAAAAAATAAACCTTCCCTCTTGTGGCAGACTCTGTAATTGTTCCTCTAATCAGGTCTCTCCTGCAGAGTCACCTTTCTCATTCTCTCTTCAGTTCCTGGTGCAGGGAAGGACAAGGGACAGTGGAGGTGGGTGGGGCTGCAGCCCTCCCCTCCCACTCTCACATGGTCAGGGAGATCACCTCTGGTGGGGAGGTGCAGGGTTGTCTCTTCCCCAGGTATGTACTCTCAGGGTGTGCCCTAGTCAGGCCTATCCTGGAATGGAGTTCTCCCATTGCAACTAATGTCCAGACTCTGCCTGGGTTTGTCCCTCTCAGTTGTGGCCCAGGATTCAGAAACTACTTGCAATTGCAATGTTCATTTACTATGGTATGTGTTCCTTGAGACCCACTCCCCACCACCACTCTATATGATGATGCAAAGCAAAAACTATTTTTTATAGTTTAAGGTGTGTGTCAATGTATGTGTGATGTTCAGAGGATTGCTGGGGGGGAGGGGTTGGGTCAGCCCTGGACTCACCATCGATCTCTTTGGGGTCCTTCCTTGTCCTTTTCTGGCTACACCCTTTGTCCCACAACTGGATCAGGTAAGGGGTAGGGTGCCTAGAACTCAGCACTCTTCAGATCCCTCCAAAATTTGTGCTTTCAGTATATTCCTTCTGGGTCATGGTCTATCCCTGAGTAGTTGATCCACCAGTCACAGAGACTGGGTCTATTGCTCTTCGGTGAGCAAGCCGGAGCACTTTCCTGCCCCTCCTTCAAGATGGTGGTGGGGTGCCTCTCTTGTCCTCTTCCATGGGGCTTTGCCTCTGGACTCCCTCAGCAGCCCCTGCTGCCAGTGCCCTGCTAGGCACTGAAGCGGTGAGGCAAAGCCTAGAATTGGCAGTCTCTCCTGTCACAGGCGAGGGAGTGCCTGGGGCGATAATCTCTCTCCACTGCTTTTCACAGGAAAACTTGTGTCCATTTCAAAAAAAAATGGTTCTTGGCTTCTGTGACTTTGGAAGAGCCAGGGACCAAGCAGAGAAGCTGCTGCACCAGCTATTGCACCAGGGAACTGGCCACTTGCTCTTGAGCCCCTACTTAGACAGTCTCTCCCGGCATTTTCTTCCCAGGAAGGGCTTTGCTGATTAAAAAAAAAAAAAGAAGGAAAACGATGCTTGGTTTCCGCATCCCGGGAATCGCTAGGGTTCAATCCCAGCAGCTGTGGCACCAGCTGCTGCACCAGGAGGGCCCTGGCCACTAGCTCCCTAGCCCTCACTTAGTCAGCTACTCGCACACCCTCTCACTCACCAGCATGTACACAAAATTTTCCACACACACACTCACTCACACCAGGACTCACATGGTCCGACTGGCTTGGCCGCCATCCTCCCCCACTCGAAGAACTTCTCTTAAAAATCGTTTATCAAAATGGAGGAATTCTATTTCAGGTGATCTTATTGCCTTAGGTCTTTTATTTTTGGAGAATAAGTGAGATTAGGTCTTGTGAGCAACCAGTGACCACACACTCTATAGCCTGACTGATTGCACAAATAGACTTGTCCCTTCTTTAAGGTTGGGAAAAGTTTTTCCTCGAACCCTCAATTTACTTCTAGAAACCTATAGTGGTTTTCTAGCTACCTGTTCATATATATATTGCCTTGCTAACTCTTATACACATGAGAGAAAATTTCAAGGGAATCCAGACACTAAATGTACTGGACCAATATTTGTCAAAGGAAGTTCATGAAGACAGGAGTAGTAGTAAGTGTGTGAATCCCCCATTGTTTATTGCATCCTAGGTCAGTACCAAGAATTTAGGCTGGATGTCACCAACAGTCTTCCCAAATATAGTAGTACCTTTAGATGTCATCCACTTTATGGCACAGAGTGTAGCCAGGCTTCTGTTAAAATAGGCATGAAACCAAAGTTCTGACACACCATATTATTGTTGTTTTCTAGTTACTAACCACACCTGAGGAAGAGCTGGTGCTTCACTAATCATGCAACCTAACACCCCGGGACCAAAGTGTCAGAGTACCTCAGCAGAGTCTAATTTTGGGGTGACTACTCTTGGTGTGGAACAGAGGCTATAGATGCATTTAGAAAAAAAAACGTTCTCACTTAATAAGAAGAGAGCGCTGAATTCATCGGAGGTCAGAAGTGGGTTTACACTATTTTGTAGCTGGATTTCTCCAGAAGTATTGCCAGCAAGGTCATCCCAAATTCTTTGTTGCAAATTTTGTGGGTGGTGACTTGCTTTGTGCATCCGTCTTTGAACTATTAGAAAGAAAGAGAGATAGAATACTTCCAGGGTCTGCTAATTTCCCTACTCTGCTTTTGAAATATCTCAGCAAACTTGATCAATATACTATGCAGTAGTATTGGCAAATACAAATGATTGCCAACAATGGATCTTAGCCTCCAAGGTTTAGGAAAGCTATTTAGAATGGCTTTCTTTTCCCAGAATGATATGCCATTGGAAGATACTTAGAAGAAATCTTAGAGGCCCTTTTAAGACCCTTCTCAAACTCTGATGCTATCCTTATTAATACTTTCCATACCAGATAGTGTATGTCTTCTGGGCTGTTCATAAAAATGGTCTCACCACATATTCCTCAGAAGAAATAATGTGCATCTTCAGGGTGATTTTTAGGTATTGCTGACAGTCTTCTAGTCTCTCCTTTGGCGAACTCAATTCTTATTCTCACAGCTCTTAGGGAAATGATAATGAAATGGTAATATTTTGCTTAAAGGACATACTTTGTGATGAGAGTAGTGGACTGAAAAGTTAGGTTTAATATGCTCAACCCTGATTTCCTAAAGATTGGCTTCCCAGAAAAGGGATTAATTGGTAAAGCTCCATGGAAACTGGTTATTTTCTAATAATTAATCCTGGTCAGCCATAAGACTTGGAGCTCTAGACCCAGATTATGCCAATGAAGATATATCAATTAATTATATCTGCTTAATAGATGGCCTCAAATCTTACTGGCTTAAAACAACCACCATTTATTGTTTCTTACAAATCTATGTTTGGGTTAATTTGACAATTCTGCTAATTTGGGCTGAGATTAATATTGGTCTTTATTGTGTTCTCATGTGTTTTGGGGTCTGCTGGCTGTTGTCTAGAATGACCTCAGTTTTTTCCCAAGTGCCTCTCATATACCTATGGCATGTTTACTTGGTCTTTTGATGAACGAACAAGGGTCAAGAAACACACACAGGCTTTTGTAAAATAGAAAATAGAAATACATATATGCTTTTCAACTCTCTATTTGTATTTGATTAACTAACATCCCATTGGTCAAAGCAAGTCACAACCTGATTTCAGAATCAGAAAGGGAAGGACCTAGGAAATTACAGGGCAAATGACTTCTATATAGGGAAAACATTAATTGATTAATATAATGGGTCTACTATAGTCTGCCTTCTGTTCAAAATTATATATATATCCTCTCAAATGCAAAATACATTTATTCCTTTCAAAGACCTTATACAATCTCATCCAATCACAGTATCAGGCTGAGAGTCCAGTGACTTATGTTATATTCTTCAAGTCAGGATGTGCTCCTCTTAATCATGAGCTCTATGTATTAGTTTATCAATACCATATATACTCAACATATGTATTAGGCTGAGTCAATGTAATCATAAAAGACATGTCCATTAAAAAAAAGGGAAGAATGAAAAATACATAGAATTCACTTTTCCATAGTAGATTTTGAAATCTAATTGAGCAAATGCTTCTAGATCTTCATATTTGGAAGTCAGAGGTGGTTCCTTGATTAGATCAATTCTGCCATCAGGGAGTGGCTCAGCTCTGTGCTGCACCTTCTGGGATGTATTTTGTTTTCCATACTCTTTGACCAGTTTAAAATAGGACATTACTGCTGCCTGAGGAATCTTCTCATCCCATTTTCTGCCTGTAGAAAGTTGATGTCCATTTAAAAATGGAACAGACAAGTTGCTGCAAGTTTAACTATTTTCTCCAAGATCACACAAGGCTAATGTGATGTTTTTACGCAGTTTTATAAGTGTAAAGTAAAATATGCTGTTGCTACCTATTAGGCATAGTTATGATTCTAGGAAATAATCTCATCTTGTTGGTTTGTTAATTTTAACACCTTATTTTTACCTCAGGATGGTTCATGGACAAAAGAGCAAAACAACATTGCCTTGAGTTGTTGTGTTACCATGGTAATGAGCTTCCGTCAATGAAGCATATTATTTCAACAACATTATTGTTTTACATATTGATGTTTCTTTCACTCTTAGGTATTGTCCTTTCAGTTTTGAAAGAGGGAAATTGAGAATAACATGAAACAGCAATAATGTGCCATTTTTTCATTAACATTTAGTTGTTAGAATTATAGCATTTATTACATTACAGGTTTCTTAACTATATTTTATGACCAAGGAATTTTAAGTCAACTATTTTAGATATTCTTAAAAACAATAACAATGGTGTATAGGCCTTGGTTTTTCCCGTAGGACTTAATTTTGTGCATAACGTAAAGAAAGGTCCTATTAGGCACACAATAAATGTTTGTAATTTTAAGAGAACTTAGTTTAAATTATTCTCTCATCTTAATAATTCTCACATTTCACAGTAAAATGCAACACATTTTATGGCAGTTTAATGCACTTGAAAGTACTTATTTCAAAAGCCACGAATTTTAAAAGTATTTCTTTTACTTTGACCATGTTCTGCTAAGTGATTTTCTCCAAGTATATTATAATATTTTTATATCTCTTTGCCTCTTTAATTTGCAGATTGCTGAATCCAATGACTTATTTCTCTGGGAGGATTAAGTGACATAAATAGTGCTTAAGTTTCTTAGAGAAGTCTTGTCATCAATATGTCCTATAATTGTTATTTTAATAATATTTCCTTGATTTAAACTAATATAACCTAATTGCTCCTCTAATCTCAGGTAAGAAAGACCAGAGATAAATGAAACTTCTCTCTTTTTGATGAGGCAGTGGAGCTAAAAATAGCAATCAGTTAAATAATTAGTGTGTTTACTAATATGATTTGGATTAATAGGACAATATAAAAAAAACTAAAAAAAAAATCACACACCTGTCTGAGGGAAAGGATCTCATCATGGTTGAGTCAAAAGGATATTTCATCTAAATGCTATCATGGAGCAATAATATTCTTGAGAGACAACATTATTTGTAAAAGCTAAAGCTGAAAAGTAGCTGTATTTAAAAACCTCCCCTTTTCTGATAGGTCTTAGATGACATATGAGAAAAGTAAAGTATATTTTAAAGCTATAACAGACATCAGTTAAAATCTGGAAATTATATGTTTAAATGATGTAATAGCAATTCCAATACATATCAGAAGAGTAGGGACTTTGTGTTTTATGTCAGCCGATTGTTTAGAAATCATCTTGCAGAATTTCTCTCCCTCAGATACAGTCACTGAGTAGCTACTTGAAGGCATAATTGAATTTAAGCTTCATCCTAACAGTCAAAAAGGCTTTTACAGAGAAGCAGAATCCCAGGAGTGTCATGAGAATACAAGCTTAAAATTGAGGACAATGTCACAGTGACTCCTGCTTCTGAGCCCTAGGTTCCATCTTTTCATGCGTTTTACAAGGGCAGATTGGTCAATGTCGTCACGACATATACTTTAACAATTCTAAATATCTTGGGAGATCTCTTTGTGGGTGCCCAATATTTGCATATTAAAAAATATCCACATTCATGACTACCATGTTTCTTTTCCATTCTAACTAATACATACAATTTGCTGATGTAAACTGTGTAATAGAGAAGCACCAAGGAATCCACTGTGGAATAGCACGTTTTTATGTCACTCATAGGGTTATTATCTCTGCTTTTTTCTCTTTGTACCATTTTATATAAATATATCATCAATGAATTTAGTTGTGTAATTTTGTCAAAATGCTGAATATTCTCTATGTTTTTCATTGGGTTATGTATTATTTTAAGATACATCATAAGAATTATTTAATAAAGCCAGTATTAAATTTTAGAAATTCACACACACCTCTAGATCCCTCTCCTTCACCAAAGTTCATAGACATAAAGCTCCTCTTTGTGTCTTGAGTTAAAATTCCAAATAAAACTACCTTGTCTAATATATGTGGAGTCTGAGGTAAAAATAAAGTTAAACAACTTATTTAAATTATATTTCTAATTAACTTCTGCCTTAGAAGTAAAACCTTGATAACCTGACTTCAAAATCGATGTCTTAAAAGGTGGTCTCCAAAAAGTCAAGTGCCAGTTGTCTTTATCTCTAAACATAGCATTGCCACATGGCTTCATTTGTATTGTTTGTGTTGTTACACCTCCATAGGTTTTGCATCAAACTTTTATTGGCATTTGTTCTATTTTTAGGGTCTTTTCATTCAATATTTCCATTAATGTCTTCACGAATTTGTGTTTTGTACTCTGACCACTATCATTTCATCTTTTTGAGGACAGTGTAAGATTTGGGGAGGTGTCTAATAATTTATAATCATATGGATATAAATGAAAATATCTTTGACAATTTGCATGATATATTTATATATTGTATTTTTAGTTTTTAACCATATGTTAGGAAAAAGAAATAAGAGAATTAACCCCCAAAATGCATCTTTGGTGTTAGTTTACAAAGTTCCAGACCTTGTCTACTTCTTATACACATTCTGAAAGAGTAATGCAGATTCATAGGACCCTTCTTGTCTTTTAAAAGACAAACTTCTTTTTTTTTAAAGTTTATTTTAAAAGACTAGCTTTGTTCTATGCACTTTTAAAGAATACAGAAATCCTTCAAGTTTTTGAGTAAATTGTGATCTCTGCGTGTGCTCTATATAGCAAGTTTAACAAGAGACAAAAATAATGCCAGACCTTTCATAATAGTTTTTTTTTTCTTTCTTTTCACCTTGTAAAAGAAACCCTATATGCTTGTGAGGGATCATGCATAGAGCTCAGATCTATGAGACCGAATACAATTCTTGCTGAATCAATAGTGAGTTGATGAAGTTGTGTGGGCTAGAACAAAAAGGACAGAATATCTAAATAGCTTGAATTTTGTCCTTATATTTTTGACCCATGATTTTAATCTATTTTAAGCTATTCAATTTGTATTGGACTTCAAATAATTTTTAATAATGACAATAAAGATAAAACAGCACAAATGGTCAATTTATGTGTTAGAAAAGATATTTCTAAGAAGTTCCTGATGAAAATGTTTTACCATATAATTAAAATTTCTTATCTCCCAGCAACTGAAAGCAGCAGCTGCATTAACAAAAAAAAAGTTTGTAGTCTTCTATTAAACTATTGTTTAAAATACTGTACTTGCTGAATCTAAAGAAATATGCCTCTTGAATATTCTGAACCAAGAATATATGTGGCACTGATCTCATTTCCATTGCAAATTTCAATCTGCATAGAATTAAAAAGCAGAGATTATTTGGAAGTAGGTGGGTTTCTCCTTGGATACTTTCTTTGCATTTAGTTGCTTAATTAGATATTGTCCAAAGCTAAGTAAATTTCCAGTTGGGTGCAAACTTACAGGTCAGTCAGTACATCAGCCATTGACAGGATAGCATGTTTCCTTGTCAGCCAGTGAAGAAAAAATATGAGTTAGACCTCTAAGTTTAGGAAGCTGGACTTGTTAAGTCAATAACTGCATACATTTTAAAAGCTACCTAAAATCTACTACCATTGGTTTAAACTAAATTATTTTGACTGTAGAGGTTGTGGCTGGGAGGGACCAAGGAAAGAGAAAATAATCAGTTCCCAAGTATGGATTCCACTAGCCAGCTGCTATGGTAAGTGTACTGACAGCATCTCATTTAATGCTCATAACAACTTTATGATATATGTATGATTATTTTCATCTTTCAGTGGAGGAAACAAAAATGTTGAAGGGCAAATAATTATCCTAAGCTAATGAATGAAGCCAGATGTTGAACCTAAATTGGACTACACAGTGTTTTCTGTTAAATGACTCTAACACACCTTCATTTTAGGGAATTGTATTTTCAGAGTTTAACTGAATTTCTTAAGATCCCACAGCTCAATGGCAGGAGAGCTGGGGCTTACATCCAGGTCTCTAGCTAGCTAAGCTGAAGGAAGTAAGATCAAAGATTTACTGAGAAGTGTTTTCTTAAGAAGGCCACATAATATTTAAATGGATCAGAGTAGGGCCAGAGTTCGTTCAGTTTGTGGAGCTGGGCAGGCTGCCAGCTCCTCAGTGATCAATTACTTTGATGGAAATGCTTGCAAAATGCCCTTATTATAGACTCAGGGGCTCCGCCAGTAGAGTTTAATGCACCTATGCCACCTCTAGGTGGTGCCCTCTGCCTTACAGAAAGGTTGCAAGGTCCACTTACACACGCCAAGCCAAGGGTTTAGAGCTGCCCTTGATGACTTTTCATTCTTTGGTCTTTTCTGGTCTCATTTTATCACTGCAGTTCCCTTCTTCCTTTCTTTCTTTTTGAAGAGTCAGATTTTAATGATAAAAAGAAAACTAATTGACATAAGATTTTGTTGCTGCTAAGTGCTTATATATTTTTACACTTTTGATTCACAGTAACTATTTGAGGTAGAGAGTTTTATCCCAACTCTTTAAAATGAGTAAATGAAAATCCCCAGGTGCTAAAGAACCCACAGTCCCAGTGACAGAGGAAGGGTTTGACTCAAGCTTTCCAACACAAAAACCAGTTTGCTTGCCACACTCCTCTGGGTAGGATGTGTGGATGGTCATATACCCTGTTTTGCCTGGGACAAACATCACTTATGCCTGTTGCTTGGCATAACTATTATTAGTGCCCCCTTTCAGTTTCAGAGTGTCCCAGTATAATAATAAAAGTTGCTTTAGTGACACTAATGAAATCAGTTATTAAATTCCTTCCTCTAGGTGTATGGGATTGTAAGCTTCTATGTCTAGCTTGGTGAAAACTTATTTTTGTAAAGAAATATCAGCATCTGTCAATAAGTGAGGTTATTTTGTTTTTCTGAAGGTTTGTGAATAGTTCCACAAACTTTCAAGTCAAAGATGGGGAAACTGGAATCTTTCGCCTTTTTTAAGATCTAGCTGGGCCCTGACCAGCTTGACACTGTTTTCATCTGAGTGCACTTGGGCTACTTGTGTGAGTCAGGATTCTAGCTGTTACAGTCATAAAACTTTCTTTAAAATACTGATTAAACCAACAATGGAATATAATTGTTCACATAGCTTCAAGGATCAAAGAAAGTGATTGTGTTTGGAAACAGCTGGAACCAGAGTCTTTGCCTTTTTCTACCTGTCTCTGTATGTCTCCGTCTCTGTCTCTCTCCGTCTCTTTCCCTTTCTCAGTCTCTGTCTGTTTCTCTTTCACTTCACTTTCTGCCTACACTTATCATTGTCCTTCATTTCTCACATAGATACCTTCATTGTGTGGATGAAGGAAAGTCACTAGCAGCTCCAGCTCTGCATTTGACCTTTAGCACCAGCTAAAGGTGTGGGCCTGATTTTCACAGGATTGAGGAGGGTTATAGGCTTATTCCTGAACCAATCATTGTAGTCAAATATATAGAATGCTCTACTTAGCTGGAGGTGGTATCATGTGCCCATCCCTGAAGTTCTATAGTAGATTTGTTGCAGCCCAAGAACAGATAGAGGATTGGATGGGATGCTTCCCTACAAAAAAAGATAAGAATGAAGAATGGGCAATGGATATAAACAAAACACCACAACACAAAACAAACACAAGTTGTTCACTACTCTGCTGCTGTTTTTAACTGAAAAAAGTATGACATGAATGAGGCAGGGGTTGTGAAATTAGAGAGCAATTACTTTTCTATGAGTGAGATGAATGAATCCCCATTAAGGTCAATTCTACACTAGAAGGGAAACTGAGAGACCTTAGTATTTTCTCAAGTTTATTGGGTACTACTTCAGACCTTTTGTTTTAAAATTGAACTTGTGCATGTGGATCCTATTGCTTCTTGCCACAAAGTTAGTAGCTTAAAACAACACAAACTTACTATCTTATAATTCTGGACCTCAGAAAACCAAAATTAGGTTTATGGAACTAGACTCAAGTGTCATCAGGGCTGTGTTCCTACTGAAAGCTCTAGGAGAATCCATTTCCTTGCCATTTAGGCTTCTAGAGTTTGCCTGTGTTCCTTGGTTTATGGTCCCTTCCTTCACCTTTGAAGTATATCACTCCAATATCAGTTTCCACCTCACATCTTTTCTGACTTTGACCTGTGTGCCTTCTTCTTATAAGAACCCTTGTGATTACATTGGGCCTGTCTGGATTACTCAGATTATCTAGGTTAATCTCATTTCATGATCCTTAATTTAATATCTTCAAAGTCTTTTGGGGTACTTAAGTAACATATTCCCAGATTGCAGGATGTTGGAATCTTTCTGGGATCCATTATTTCATCTACCACAGCATGGCTTTCTGAATTTGGTCAAGGTTGTCCTTCTCACTTAGAATTATTTTAGCCATCTTGCTGGCTCTAAACTCTGAAGCTTCAGTAAAGAAACACTTCCTCTATTCAGGCTAAGCAGAGTCTCCCACTAGGACATAAGCAATGAAGAATAAATGCATAACTGAAACCTCCTTAAAGACTGATACTTTTACTGACCTATAGCTTAAGCTCCTGTTTTCCCTGTATCTGCCCCACTAGGTCTTTTCATTTTGCCATGTTCCATGGTTGGTAAATAGTAAACATGGGTTGAACTGAAAGATGTCTTAGAGTCTAGAATACCCTGTCTATTCAAAGATGTTTTAAAGGAGAATTCTTTTCCTAGCATCAATGTTAGAATTAATTGAGACATATGGTAATGTATTGACTGATTAACTTGGAAAGATAGAAGTGGTGTAGTTCTTCAGCATAACCTAATGGAGAAATTAAAAAGGAATGATCTGTCTCTGCCTTTTTTTCTATGTTTCTTTATTTGTATCTCTCTCCTATGTATAGGCCATGGGTTGTGAATTGCCTAGTTATACCTATATAGTCCTAGATGAGGGTTGGCTATGCTGGAAGGATCAACACAGTGACTAGTCATGGGGGCTTTGGGTCATAAGGAATCAGTCTATGTGGAGACTGAAATCAGCCCCATCCCAATCAATTATACCTACATAATGGAGTCTCAGCGAAAACTCTGAACCCTGAAGCTCAGGTGAGCTTATCTGGTTGGCACTTCTCAATACCAAGAGAGTAATGCTCCCTGACTCCCTGGGAAAAAAGGCAACAAAACTCTGAATTTGAAAACTTCTTGGACTCTGTCATATGCACTTCTTCCCTTGGGTAATTTTTATCTGCATTTTTCCCTATAATAATCCATAATCTTAGGAAAATAGCTTTCAGTGAGTTCTGTGAATCCTTCTATCTATTTATCTATATTCAATTGGTGTTAGAGGTGAGGACAGTCTTATGGACTTCTAACTTGTATGGCTTCTAACTTGGTAGTTGACTAACTCTTAGAGTTGGCTCTAAAATCTCTCAACCTTGTGTTCCTCTGTGACAAACAAGCTAGTCCCATACAAAACATGTAGAAGAGAAGAAATGGATGCAGACAACTCCAGGCTTGCATTGCTACTCTTCAACAGATCAGAGCATATTCAGTATATAAAAATGTGGGGCAAGGGGTCTGAATGACTAAGCTTGAGACATAAACTCAACTCTGAAACAATTTCCGTGGCTAGAATTATAAAATAATTAGGAGACCCACCAGAATAACATGGTTATAAGTGGTGTGAGAGAAGCAAGACCACAAAAGAAGGAGAGAAGGAGTGATGAAGTAGGGGGGGGGGACAAGGGGCTAGAATGGTTTTTAGCTTGTTCTGGATAGAAAAAGGAGATTCAGTAAAATAAAATACAACAAACTTCGTCATTGACATCTTTCCTGAATACTAAAGTCTAAATAAATAATGAGTTCTCCCAGTAGCCCTCCCACCCAAAGTTACGTTCAGCAAAGTTCAGTAAATTTAGATTTTACTAATCGGATCATGCCTCCAAGGACCTGAAAAGTGACACACACACACACACACACACACACACACACACACACACTCATATGCACATTTAGTTACAATAAAATATAATAATTGAATGTTTTGTTTAGTCATACTAAGAGTGTATTTCAGAGGTTTATTTTTGTTTCAGTGTTGATTTTGTCACCAAAATTGTCCTCAGATACTGTTACTGTTGTCCCTGTTTGTTTATGATGCTGAAAATCATGATGTTCTTTCATTATTATGATGTCGTTTGATCCAGAAAGGGAATGCTTCTAGAACTGAAAGTGTTTTTTTGTTCTTCTCACCCTCTTATTCTTCTTCCTCCTATTTCTTATCATTCTACTTTTTCCTCTCTAATAAGTTCAAAAAATAGAATTATTTTAATTTTCATGGTTAATTAAAAGAGAAGTTTAGTCCAAGTAGCTGAGAGAGCAATGATTTCAAATTTTTTCAAAAAATGTGAAAACATAAAAATATGATTTGCACCATTTTTCACACATTCTTTTACATTTTGCATTAAGTAATTTCTAAAATCAAGATTTATTTAAAAATAGATGCTAAAAGAAAATCACTAGCTATAGTCTCATTTTTTTCCTAAAAAAGCTCTTATTAACTTTATTATTTATCCTACAATTGATGTTATTTTATAGCAGAGGGATTTGACATTAACATCACACCAGGTGAAATGAGTTTCATAAAAGCAGATCAGATCAGGAGAAGCAGAAGAGAGAATGACTCAGGACACACAATGGGGACAGATTACCCTTGGGAGTAGACAGGGTCTTCTGTTCTTTTTCCTATTATCTCTGTAAGCTTGGGCTAGCTATTTAAACTTTATCTGTCTCAGTTTCTTCATTTCTGATAAGAGAACAACAAAATTACTCATGTTATAGGGCTCCTGGAAATATTAAATGGGTTATTATTTGTAGAAGCTTATACTAGTTCTTGTTATGCAGTAAATATATGTTAGTCATTATTGTTATTATTTAATTGTTATTATTAGGTTTTTGTCAACATTCTTTGTTACTTATTAAAAATTTTGCACTGAATCATATTTATTAAAAAATTAGGCAAGGAAATTCTCATCTTTAAGGTTGAAATGCCTGAAATGTTTAATGAATTCAAGGACTAGCTATAAAATATTTACGCCAAAGTAAGTGCTTGCTCAAGTTTTGCCTAAAATGTCATCATATCGCATTTAAAACATGGATAACTTACTTAAACCAGGGGAAATTAGGACCAGTTGGAGGTCCAAACTTCACCTGCACACAGCCTGCTTGTGTACCTTATCCTGACTTGTATCCCACATATCTACAATAAAATAAAATAAAATAAAAAGGAAAAAACTAAGCTATGAGTACCTTAAAAATGTTTAAATCTTATTTTGAAGATTAACTCAAATTATTATTCTATTTGCATTTGCAAGAAACTTAAAAAGAAATTACAAATTAGATTTCTCAAAGGCCAAAAAAATAACATGATTGTTTATGATAAACGCAAATATGTTGTTACAAAATGTGGAATTTTCTCATGCAGAGAATTAGTTGAAATGAGGGTACATCTGGAAACCAGGTAAAATCATAACAGCAGGGAAACTTGATTACTGCACTAAAACTTGATTGAATTTTCCACTGCAGAGGCCTTCTAATGCAAAAGGTGGAAATAAAATGCTTAAGAGTGCACTGTGTTAGGTGATGCCAAAAATGTCATGATGTGAATTCAAGAGGATTATTTTTAGAGAGAGGGGAGTAAAATTTTATTCTCAAGGCTATTAGTTTATTCTGAGAAAAAAATATTATTTAAAATCACCTTTAGAGTGTGTAGGGTCATTTCTCCATAAAATTGGCAAGAGTTATTTCTGAAATCTATAGAGACATTTAAGCATTAGGTGATTTTTTTCTCCTGTTATGTTTTTCTTATTACAATTTTTTTCAAGTAAAAAAAAATTTATTGAGCCACAGAAATTAAGTTGTTGGTTTTTGTCTTGTATTCAAACATGGTTTTGTTCTCTAGAAATTGGTTAGATTAAATGTGTTTGAGTGATGGTTGTTACAATTATAATAAGTGGTAACATATGAATAATTGGCAGAAGAATATAGTAGCTAAATTATCTAGTCAAGGTCTTTAAAACACTTTATATTATTATGTAAATATATTTGAGTGTGTATTTGTCTGTAAATGTGCTTCCACACAATCATAAATATATAGGAAAAGTGAAAATTTTGCTTTGAATAAGTTGTCGAAATACCCAGTTATTACCCTTGTTTTAAAAGGAGCCAACTACCTCTTATAGCACCTAGCATACAGCACAGTTTTTAACATTTATTACACGCAGACAGAAAATATCCTCATCAGAATGTGATTCCATTAAGAAATTTACTTATCTATAATTTTGTCATATATACGGGCATTGGACTTTGTGGTCCATACACAGTGCTGACACATTTTCACAAGAAAGCTTGAAGGGTTTCTTGGGATTCTTTAGAATAAGTGAAAGACTTATGAAAGTAATGTTGCCTACCCTCTATAGTAACAACTATGCGTTGTTTAGAATACAGATTTACATGTAATGAAACATCAAGGATATATAATAGACTTTGTCTTCAATCTCAGTTCCTTCTCACATAGAATTAATGAGAATCCTTAATCAGTGATTGAGGAAATAGTTATAATCTGAATTGGATTTATGTTCTGTCTTTGTGTGCACTGGTTTAACATAATGGCTTTCACTACAGCAGATTTTTCTTTTTAGCACAGTCACTTTTGAAGTTAGTTTATAAAAAATAGGTTTTGCTATGTTTTGGTATAGATTTCAAAATACTAGATATCTGCTTCTTAGCTATTCTTAAGAATATCTGCATGAAGCTTCGGATATTTGGTTCTCTGTCCCTCCCTGAGTCTTCTCTCTGTTCTTTTGATCAGCTGTCTTTGGTTTTGTTTTGTTTTGTTTTGTTTCCCCCTAATCAGTGTTCTCTGCCAACAAGTTTGATGTTTTAGCCTATGATAATGGTCCTGTTTAAAAATCTTTGGTGAGAAGTCACTTTCTATTTGAATTTAGCAATAAAAAGTGTTCCATCATGATACTTCCTCTATAGTACCATTAGACATTTTGACAGCTAAAGCTCATTATATGATGAGCTTTATGCACAATATCATATCAGGTACAGATTGTGAGGCCTGGGAAATGAAGGGAGTAATACCATTCTTCATTTTTAAAAAAGTGCTATCATACTACTATTGTTTATGTTTAGTTAAGTGCCAAGCTATGATTATAAACTAAAGAATTTTCAGAGCTACACTGACACTGAGAGATGCAACAATGAGTTATTAAGTATACTAGTTTTCTAGGACTGCCCTAACAAAATACCACGGTCTGAATAGCTTAAGCAATAGAAAAGTATCTTCTCACAATTCTGGAGGCTGGAGGTTTGGGATCAATGTGTTGTCAGGTTTGGCATCTTGTGAGGCTGCTCTCCTTGATCTGTGGATGGCATCTTATCCCTCTTCCTTCACATCATCTTTTCTCTGTGCCAGACTGTTTCCTCTGCTTAGAAGGACATCAGTCATATTTGATTACGGATTGTTTTTTTAAATTATTATTTTAAAGATGTGGGGTACAATTTAGGATTGGGTAGATTGGAGGAGTGGGGTTTCCCTTTGTTCCTCACTTCTCTTGGTTTGAAATCAGTTACCTGCAATGGCTCAAGCCTGTAATCCAAGCACTTTGTGAGGCCGAGATGAGGGGATTGTCTGAGCCCATGAGTTTGAGACCAGCCAGGGCAACTTGGCGAAACCTCATCTCTACAATAAATCAAAAAATTAGCTGGTCATAGTAGTGCGTGCCTGTAGTTCCGGCTACTTGGAAGGCTGAGGCGGAAGGATCACCTGAGCCCAGCAGATTGATGTGAGCGTGCCACTGCACTCCAGCCTAGGCGATGGAATGAAACTCCAACTCAAAGAAAAAAAAAAAAAAAAAGAAATCAGTTACCCTTATTGATGTTATGTTCCCAATCTCCTCCCCTGGCAGTATCCAGCTATTGCCAAACCCTTTCTTATGCTGTTACAATAAATGTTCAGGGTCCGTTTATGAGAATATGTGGCACTCAGTTCTTTGTTTCTGTAATAGATCACTGAATATGATAGACTCCAAATTCATCCAAGTTGCTGAAAATTCCATAATTTTGTCCTTTTATGACTGCATAATATTCCATTGTGTATATGTACTATGTTTTAAAAATACGGTCCACTTTTTATGGGCAGCACAGTTGGTTCCATGTTTTTTGCTATTGTGAATAATGCTGCAATAAACATGTGTGTGGAAATATATTTTTTATGGAATGATTTGAGTTCCTCTGGGTATATTCCCAGGAGGGGGGTTGCTGTTTCAAACAGAGATTGTATTAGTTTACTCTTCTACCAACAGTGTAGAAGTGTTTCCTTTTCCCCTGCGTCCCCTCCAACATATGTAGTTTTTTTGAGTTCTTGATGATGGCCACCCTGACTGGAGTTAGGTTGTATCTCAGTGTGGTTTTAATTTGCATTTCTTTGGTGACTAGTGAGGCTGAGCATTTTTTCATGTATCTGTTGGATGGTCATATGTCTTCTTTTGAGACATGTCTAATCACATCTTTTGCCCACGTTTTAACAGCCCCCCACCCCCACTTCGGCACTTTTGAGTTCCTTGTAGATACTGGATGTTAGGCCTTTATCAGACATATAGTTGGCAAATATTTTTTTTCCCATTCTGAGGACTGTCTCCCCACTCTCTTGATGGTTTTTTTTTTTGCTTTGTGGAAGCTTTTTAGTTTGATGAAAAACTAGATAGAAAAAGCTTTTCACTTTTCTATCTTATTGCTTATGGCATGGGCTTTTAGGATTTTGATTAGGAATTGGTTGCCTATGCAAATTTCCTGTATTTTCTAAAAATCTTATAGTTTGAGGTTTCATTTTTAGGTCTTTGATCCATTTAGAGATGGTTTTAGTGTACAGTGTGATAGGGGTCCTGTTTCAATCTTCTGCATGTGGCCAGTCAGTTTTCCAAGCACCATTTACTGAATAGGTCCTCCTCCCCGCAGTGGTTGTTGGAGGAGGCTTCGTTGAAGATGAGTGGGTTGAGAAGTTGAGGTTTTGCTTCCAGAATCCCTATCCTGTTCCATTAGTCTATTTGCCTGCCCTTGTATCAATAACAGACTGTCTAGATTATTGTAGCCTTACAGTAAAGTTTAAAGTCTCTAAGTGTGATACCTCCAACTTTATTTCCCTGAGGATTGTTTTGACTATTTGTGGTTGTTTATGTTTCCATATTAACTTCTGTATTGTTTCCAGGTCTGAGTAGAATGATGTTGGTAATTTAATGAGTATTGCATTAAGTTTGTAGATTGCCTTGGGTAGGATGGACATCTTAATGATGGTGATACTTCCAACCCTTGATATGGAGTATTTTTTCCCTTTGTTTGTGTCTTCTTTGATTTCTTGAAGCAGAGTTTTATAGTTTTCATTGTAAATGTTTTTCACTTATCTGGTTAGGAAGATGCTGAGACATTTTGTGTGTGTGTGTGTGTGTGTGTATTGTGAATGGGACTGTGCTTTTTATTTGGTTCTCTGCCTGTTTGTTGTTGGTGTATAAGTATGTAACTGTCTTTTGCATGTTGATTTTGTATGCTGAGACTTTGCCAGAGTCCTTTATCAGTGCAAGAAGGTTTTTGACAGATTTTCTTGGGTTTTCAAAGTATAGAATCATATCGTCAGCAAAGAGGGGTAACTTAAGTTCCTCTTTTCCTATTAGGATACTCCTAATTTCCTTCTCTTGTCTGATTAGTATAGCTAGGACTTCTAACACTATGTTGAACAGGAAGAGTAAGAGTGGGAAGTCTTGTCTTATTCTGGTTTTCAGGGGAAATGCTTTCAATTTCTGTCCATTTAGCAATATGTTGGCTGTGGGTTTATTGTAGTTGGCTCTTACTGTGTTTCCTCTATGCCTAAGTGTCCAAGGATTTTTATCAAGAAGGGATGCTAGATTTTATAGAAAACTTTTTCTGTGTGTAATGATATAATCATGTGGTTTTTGTTTTTACATCTGTTGATGTATTTAATTATGTTTATGGTCTTGTGGATGCTGAACCAGCCCTACATCCTGGGGATGAAGCCTACTTGGTCATGGTGGATGATTTTTGAAATGTGTTGTTGGATCCAATTTGCTAGAATCTTGTTGAGAATTTCTGCATCTATGTTCATCAGGGATATTGGTCTGTAGTTCTCTTTCTTTGCTGGATATCAATCAGTGTGTTTTTAGCTTCATAAAATGATTCGGAGAGAGTTCGGTCTTTCTCAATTGCCTGGAATACTTTCAATAGAATTGATATCACCTTCTCCTTGTATGTTTTGGAGAATTCTACTGGAAAGTCATCTGGTCCTGGGCCAGAAAAATGTATGTTGTTTTCTTATAATAAAGTCAGTTTCCCAGGTTTTATTGCTCTAATTTCTAATGAGGGTCTCAATTTCTCTTCTTGTTTCAACCTTTGGAAGTTATATGGATCAGATGCCCCCAGACTGCTGGGGAAAGGGGGTTGATTCAGATCAGGACTCACCCCAACTCTCCTGCTGCTAGGTCTCCCACTCTGATTGCACATGTATGTGTTTGGTCCAGTGTAGGGGATGGGGTGTCTGTTTGTCTGGTATCATGTACTTGGAGTATACTCTCTGAGCCAACAATGGTCGATTCCAGGGAGGTGCAGAGTTCACCCCTTAGACTCAGGATGCAGGATGCTAGAATTCAACACGCTAAGGAAAAACTCTGCCTCTGTCCTGGGACAAAGAAAATGGCTTCAGTCCATGTCTTCTCCTCCTGTGGGGCTCAGCTCCAGATTTCGTCCTCACAATTTCTTTACAGTCCCTGCTGCCAGTACCTGTGCCAGTGCCTGGCCTGCTGCATATGAGTTTTGGAGGCAAGGGACACACAATATGTCCCGTGACATTAGCATACTTAGAAATGGACAACATGGGAAACAATTTGAACAACAGTGTGACAACAAGGGTAATGATTTCGGGTACCTATCTTTTCACCCTCACTGATGTTTTTCCATTGCTTATGTCACTTTGAACCAATGGGCAACAATAAAATGAAAAAATGGCAAACAATCTTGATCAAAAAGAAAAAGACACAGAAAGAAAACATGCAACAGAATAAGGAGACAACCTACAACATGGAAGAAAATATTTGCAAACTATATTTATGACACTGGTTAAATTCAGAGTATATAAGGAACTCAAATAACTCAATAGTAAAATAAAAAAATAGTCCAGTTAAAAATGAATAAAATACCTTAATAGATATTTCTCAAAAGAATGCATTAATGTGGCCAGTAGGTATATGGAAAAATGCTCAACATCACTAACCACCAGCAAAATGCAAATCAAGTCCAAAAGAAAATAACATCTCACTCCTGTTAGAATGGCTCTTATATAAAACAAAGTGTTGGTGAGAATGTGAATAAAAGGGAACACTTATACACTATTGGTGGGAATATAAATTGGTACGCTCCTTATGAAAAAGAGTATGGAGGTTCCTCAAAAAATAAAAAATAGAATTACCATATGATAGAGTAATTACATTACTGGGTATATATCAAAGGGAAATAAAATTAATATGCTGAAGAGATATCTGTACTTTCATGATTATTGTAGCACTATTCACAATAGCCAAGATATGGAGTCAATCTAGGTGTCCAACAAGGAATGAGTGAGCAAATAAGTAAATGTGGTATATGTACCTAATGGATTACCACTTAGCCATAAAAAAAGAATAAAATGCTATCATTTGCAACAACAGTGATGAAACTAAAGAACATTATGTTAAGTGAAATAAGACAGATCCAGAAAGACAAAGACCGCATGATCTCACTCTTAGGCAGAATCTAAAGAAGTTGATATAATAGAACTAGTGAATACATCAGCGGTTACCAGAAACTGATGAGGGACAAGGGACAAGGAGATTAACAAGTACAAAGTTACAAGTAGAAAGGAAAAATAAGTTCTGGTATCCTATTGCACAGAGTGACTATAGTCAACAGTAAAGTATTATGTATTTCAAAATACCTAAAGGGAGAGTTTTGTATGTTCCCACAAAGAAATGATAAATATCTGAGGTAATAAATATGACAATTACCCTGATTTGATCATTACACAATGTATACATGTATGGAGACATTGTATTGTACCTTTGTGTCACTTAAAATTTTTTAAGTAGGTAAGGAAATTGAAGAATATATATATTGTATATATATTATTTTTGGATATGAGTTGCTTTTAGGTGGCAAATTCATGTAATTTATTGTTTTAGCCAGGACTGTAGTACAACAATTTTGGACACTGGCAACAAGTATAAACTGGGATTATCCTAAGAAAACCAGGTTTATGGATACCCTAGTTTCAGGAGACAAGTGAAGTCCTTCAAATAGTCTGAGCATTTAGTTTTTTTTTTTTAGATTGCATTGTACATTTATTGATAATAATTATACTTAGATTTTTTTTTTAACGTTTGCATGGGCATCAAAGTATCAATGGAGAGGACCCAGAGCATTATATAACATTTCATATGGTTTTACTTCTAAAGAAAGTTTAAGAACTCCTAGTTTGAGCTATTCAGTGATCAAGAAATAGAAAAATATTGGAACACTCAGGAAATATAAATGAGTTGAGAAAAGAAGCAGAACAAGTGATTGATTTATGAACACATTCATATGATATATAAATTATAGAAATTCTGCTCAATATTTTATCAGTTCTTTTTAGATATCCAATTTACTACTTGCTAAAATTTCACCAAATTAATTATGGATGACTTTTTATCACAAATAATGGCAAATAAAGCTTATTCTTTTTGGTCATCCAACCCTCATATGAATTTTAGTGATAATAGTAGTTTAGATAACAGGGTCAAGATTTAGATAGAGCTTGGTTTAAATCTCTTCTGTGCTTTTTAACTGTTTGTAAAACTTTGGGCAAATTATTCTTTTATCCTAAGCCTAAGATTCCACATCTGTGGGATGTGAAGGGAGTAAATAACCTCTTGAAATGATGGTGGTGGAGATTGAATAAAAGGATGCATAGAAACTGGACTGAGGATGAGGACAATGATTAGAATGTTGTAAGTTAACTGAAATATTAATCGTAATATTCTTGCTATGAATGTACAAACAGTGTTGGTGTTATTGTCTTTCTATGTGCTGTAGGTCTGCAGAAAATAGACCATTTCTGTAAATAAGGAGATTTTAAATTCATTGTCTAGTAACTGTTTCATTGCAGAGTTTGCTGGATCTTTGCACACACAGATCATTTACCACATTTTAGAACATAAATATAATTTTAGAATATTCAATAAAATGGAGAGTTCTGATACCAATAGCTGGACGATGAATGTGGACTACCATTTAATTTTTCCTTTGATGCTTTTCCCCTCAAGGTAAAAAATTCTATTAATAATGCTTTCAAAGTACTTGTTATTCCATTTATATTAGTCACAACAGGTTCTGTCCAGGTAATAATTTTAAACTGTTAACAAGATAATATGTTGCTCCCCAGGAATTTATTAACATAATAGCCTTAAAAGACTTGTGGATAATTTTGAGTCTATTGAAATATTTATATATGCTAAGTTAGAGAGGGAATTTTAACTGAATTAATTTCTCCCTGTTTATAAAAGAAGCATAAGTTCATGGTATAAAATTTCAATAACTCAGACAAGTGACAAAAATAGACATCTCCTTTGTCCCATGGTTAAAGAATCTATTTTCCTATCACCAGGGCTTCTCATGACCTGGAAAATTTAATGAAGAATACCAGAAGTTGAAAGTTGTTCCATATTGTCCTCCATGCCATTAGATGAGGTCAAGAAAAGGTTAGCTTTAGTTTTATTAAAGAGTATGAATTCCATGAAAGTTTTATATAATCCCAAACTTTCCAGTGCTCCACCCACTGTACCATCCACTCAGAATACGATATTCATGCTTTATCCACCCTACCCATAAGGTTATTGCAGACAGCTGACAGCTCCCACTCTTGGAGAGGTGTCTGATCCATGCTTATAGGAACAGGTTATTGTACTTTATGATCTTCAGCACCAACTATGGACCCAAATAATTGAAACTAGGTGTTTTAAGGATTTCATGCCAAATCCCCAAAATAATTAATTTGTATAAGCACATAAAAAAATGTAGTCTTTATTTTCTCCATGCTCTCTAGTCTGATTATAGAGGTGCTACACCTTGAGCCTAAGGATTTACACTTATTTTTTTTTAATTTGTTTTTATTTGTTTATTTATTTTAAGGATGTGGGGTACAACTCAGGATTAGGTATACAAATATTCATTGTATAGGTAAAGTTTGGGCCTGAATTTTGTCCCCACTTCAACTGGTTTGAGATCAGGTACCCTTACTGATGTAGTGTGGCCCCCGGTGGCCCCCCTCCCCTGTGGCAGCGTCACGCTACTGTCAGTCACTTAATTTTTAAATTTAGTTTAATTTTTAAAAATTTTGTATTTTATAGATGTGGTACCATTCAGGATTAGGTATACACATGTTCATTATGCAGGTACCCATATTGATGAGTGTGCCCCTCTCCTAGGACAGCTTCCCACTACTCCCAAGTCTTTTCTTATGGGTGATAATTGTTCAAGGTCCGCTTATGAGTGTGACCATGTGGTACTTGGGTCTATGTTTCTGTGATAGGTCACTCAGTATTATAGAATCTAAGTTAATCTGAGTTGCTGGAAAGTTCATAATTTTGTCCTTCGTTATGGCTGCGTAATATTCCATTGTGTACATATATCACATTTCTAAAATTCAGTCCTATTTGATGGGCAGCATGGTTGGTTCCATATTTTTGCTATTGTGAATAATGCTGCAATAAACATGCATGTTCAGGTGTCTTTTTCATAGAGTGATTTGAGTTCCTCCAGGTATATTCCTGGAAGGGGGATTGTGGGGTCATATAAAAGGTCTATTTTTAGATCTTTTAGGAATTGCCAAATTGTTTTCAACAGAGGTTGTACCACTTTACATTCCCACCAACAGTGTAGAAGTGTTCAGTTTCATCCACATCTACTGCAGCATCTGTTGTTTTGTAAGTAATTGATGATGGACACCCTGACTGGAGTTAGGTGTTATCTTAGTGTGGTTTTAATTTGCATTTCTTTGATGACTAATGAGGCACTTTTTCATGTATCTGTTGGCTGCTCATATGTCTTCTTTTGAGAAGTGTCTATTCATATCTTTTGCCCACTTTGCAGTGGGGCTGTTTGTTTTTTTTCCTTTTCAGCACATTTGAGTTCCTTGTAGAACCAAGATGCTAGTCCTTTTCAGATATACAGTTGGAAAATATTTTTTCCCAGTCTGAGAGTTGTCTCTCCACTCTCTTGATGGTTTCATTGACTTTGCAGAAGCTTTTTAGTTTGATGAGGTCCTACTTGTCTATCTTATCTCTTTTGGCATGGGCACTTGTGGTTGTAATCAGGAATTGGTTGGCAGTTCCATTTCTATAAGAGTGTCTCCTGCATTTTCTAGGATTTTTTTTTTACTTTTTTTTTTTATTTCGAAGATACAGGGTACAATTCAGGATTAGGTATACAAATGCCATTATGCAGGTAACATTTTGATGAGGTGTGCCTCCCTTCCCCAGGCAGATTCCCACTACTGCCAATCCTGCTTCCCTGTCCCCCTCCCGGCAATTTCCCGCTACTCTCTACCCTTTCCTTACAGTATTATGATAATTGTTCAAGGTTTGTTTATGAGTGAGAACATGTGATACTCAGTTCTTTGTTTCTGTGAAAGATCACTCAGTGTTACAGACTCTAAGTCCATCCAGGTTGCTGTGAAGTTCACGATTTTGTTCTCCTTTATGACTGCATAATATTCCATAATGTATATGTACCACTTTTTTTTGATGACCAGCACGGTTGGTTCCATGTTCTTGCTACTGTGAACAGTGCTGCCATAAACATATGAGTGCAGGTATCTTTTTTATGGAGTGTTTTCAGTTCTTCTGGGTATATCCCCAGTAGGCAGAGTGCGGGGTCATATGGAAGGTCGACTTTTAGGTCTTTTAGGAATCGCCACATTGTTTTCCACAGAGGCTGTAGTAGTTAACACTCCCACCAACAGTGTAGAAGTGTTCCCTTTTTGCCACATCCTCTCTAGCATCTGTTGTTTTTTGAGATATTGATGATAGTCATCCTGACTGGAGTTAGGTGGTATCTCAGTGTAGTTTTTAAAAATTATTTTGTTGGATCTTTACCCAGATTGGGTATCAGTGTGATGTTAGCTTCATAAAATGACTTGGGGATAATTCCATCTTTCTCAATTGCCTGGAATACTTTCAATAGGCTTGGTATCAGCTCCTCCTTGTACATTTTGTAGAATTCTGCTGGAAAGCCCTCTGGTCCAGGGTGTTTTTTTTTTTTTTGTAGGTAGTTTTCATATGACAGAATCAATTTCCTGAGTTGTTATTGTTTGCTTAATTCCTTTTTAAGTGTCATAGAGCTTGTCTGGAGTCTGCATAATCTCTTAGGAATTGGATGTCTGGGAAGGGTTTTAATTCTCCATCACTGATGAAGTTGAGCTTGTCTGGGTAAGAAATTCTTGTTTGAAATTGTTTATCTTTGAGGACTTTAAAGATTGGTCTCCAGTCCCTTTTTGCTTGTAGTGTTTCTGCTAATAGGTCTGTTGCTATTCTTATTGGTTTTCCCTGGTAGGTAATCTGACCTTTCTCTCTTGCTGCCTTTAGGATATTTTCTTTTGCATCTACTTTGTGTAAGCAAATTACTATATGTATTGGGGGTTGGACTTCTCATTTGATGTCTTCTGGGGGTTCCCTGTATCTCTTGTGTTTGGCTGGTCTCATCTCTGGTGAGATGGGAAAAGTTTTCTTGGATTACCTCCTCGAATACTTGCTCCAAGTTGTTTTCCATTTCCCTTTCTTTTTCTGGGATACCAATCAGGCATAGGTTTGGCCTCTTGATATAGTTGCATTTCTCTTGTGGGCTTTGTTCTTTTTTTCTGAGTCTTCTTTCTGTTTTTTTTTTATAGATTGGGTTAATTCCATGTTCTGGTCTTCAAGTTCTGAGGTTCTTTCTTCAGCTAGATTAATTCTGTTTTCCATGCTTGTCATCTTGTTATTTATTTCCTGGATAAATTTTTTTATTGCCAAAATCTCTGTTACACATTCATTCAGTGTTGCATCATGTCTTTCTTGAATCTTATTCACTCTTTCCATCCATTCCCTAATCCCTGTTGTATTCTGGGGCCAGTCATTGGTGACTTCCATTGTTTAGACTCCCAGGTCTGATTTTTCAGGCATTTTCTCTTTGTTACACTTAAAATTACGTGTGGTCTTCTGTTGGTTTTTCCACATTTGTGACACATCTCTTGTTTTTCTCTTTAGTTCTGTTAGTCAGTGTCAGTGGAAGAGGTTTTCCCTTCTGATGTTTGCTCAGCCCACTATTCCTCCCTGATCTGGGCTCTGGATTTGCTTTATTCTGAAACAGGACTGTGGGTGGGAAGCTTTGTTGTCTTTTGTAGTTTTGAAAGTCAAATAAGGTAGAGGATGGGGAACTAGCATTCAGAAACTACTTGCAAATTATAATATTGACTGATTGTGGTATGTGTTTCCTGAGACCCACTCCCCACCACCACTCTATGTGACAATGAAATAGGTACATGTGTGTTCCCCTTGGGTTTGAGATACAGTGACAGCAATGAGGAGCACAGAGAAAGATAGCATAAAATAAGAGGGACAAGAATTTAAAAATAAAGAAAGAAAAAGAAAAAAGACACAGAACAATGAATGTGGAAACCAAAGGAACAAACAATTGAACAGTCACACACAGACAGACACACACAGCTCAGAATGAACTGGAAAAACAACAAAGTGGAACAATACAAACAACAAACAAAAAAAACTAAGAAAATTAAATGCACACACATACACACACACACACACACACACACACACACACACCCCTAACACAAAATTAATTGAGAAGAAAAACAGAAAGTCCAGAAAATGAAAAATTGAAAAAAAAAGGAATTCAGATTGAACCCTCCCACATATATTGACACACACCTTAAACTAAAAAAATAAATAAATAAATAAATAAACAGAAGAACAAAAGAGCAAAAACAATCCAACAACAAAAATTTGAAAGATGAACACTCATTCACATACACACATAAACAGAAAACAACAAACAAAAGAAGAAAGAAACAGAAAAAGAAAAGAAAAAAAGGGAATATATAGATCAAATGCTCGCATACACATTCATGCATTAAGGAAAAATATTTTTAAAAGCATGAACTAACAAACAGGGAAAAAATTTAAAAAATTATAAATGATTAAAAAAAAAACCTGTCCTCTGTGGCAGACTCTGTAATTGTTTCTCTAGTCAGCTCTCTCCTGCTCTCTCCTCCTCCACTCTCTCCCCAGGGTCCAGAGTAGGGAAGGATGGGGGCTGTGTAAGTGGACGGGACTGCAGTCCTCCCCTTCCTCTCCTGTATGGTCTGGGAGAGCTCCTGTGGTGGGGAGGTATGGTATTGTCTCTTCCCCAGGTATGTACTCACAGATGCTGCCCCAGCCAGGTCTATCCTGATATGGAGTTCTCGTATTGTGACTGATGTCAAGGCTGTCCCTCTCAGTAGTGACCTAGTTATGTATGAGGTCTGACGTTCAGAGGATTGCTGGAGCAGAGGGGGTTTGGGTCAACCCCGGACTCACCACTGATCTCTTTGGAGTCCTTTGTCATCCTTTTCTGGCCACACCCTTGGTCCCATGGCTGGATCAAGGTAGGGGGTGGGGTGCCTGGGATTCAGCACTCGTCAGGTCACTCTGAAGTTTGTACTTCCAACATATTTCCTCTGGGTCATGATCAACCCCTGAGTAGTTGATCTGCTAGGCACAGAGATCGGGTCTGTTGCTCTGTGGTGAGCAAGTCAGAGCACCTTCCTGCCCCGCCTTTAAGATGGTAGTGGGGTGCTTCTCTTATTCTCTCCAGTAGGACTCTGCCTCTGAACTCTGCAGGCCCAGCTGCCAGTGCCAGATCAGGTGCTACAATGGTGAGTGGAGCTAGTAGTATCTCTTCCTGCAGTGGTGAGGCAGAGCCTGGGGCGGTAGTCTCTCCCTGCCACTTCTTCATAGAAAAATTTTGTCTGTTTAAAAAAAATTGCTTTTTAATGCACTAGACTTCTTCAACCTGGTAAGAGCCAAGGACCAAGAAGAGAAGCTGCAGCACCAGCTGTTGCAATAGGAGGGCCCTGGTCACTTGCCTACAAGCCTCCACTTAGTCTCTCCCAGCATTTTTTTTCCCAGGAAGAGTTTTGGTGATATAAATAAATAAATAAATGAACTAAACAAACACACAAACAAATAAATAAATGGCTCTTGGCTTCTGTGACCTGGGAATCACTAGGGTCCAAGCCAAACAACTGCAGCACCAGCTGCTGTACCAGGAGAGCCCTGGTCATTAGCTCTGTAACCCTCACTCAGTCAGCTACTCACATGCCCACTCACTCACCAGCACATACACAACATTTTCCATACACTCCATATACTCATACTGGGACTCATATAGTCTGACCGGCTTGGCCGCCATCTTTACAACCTCTCTCTAGGGTTCTTATAGTTTGAAGTTTTACATTTAGCTCTCTGCTCCACTTAAAGATGATTTTTGTGTATGGTGACAGGTCAACATCTTGATTTAATCTGCCTGTGGTCAGCCAGTTTTCCCATCACCATTTACTGAGTAGGTTCTCTTCTCCCCAGTGGTTGATGGTAGAGGCATTATTGAAGATGAGTTTCTTGAGAAATTGAGGTTTTGTTTCTGGAATCTCTATCCTGTTCCATTGGTCTGTATGCTTGTTCTTGTGCCAATATCAGGCTGTTTTGATTACTGTAGCTTTATAATAAAGTTTAAATTCTGGAATTGTGATACCTCTTGCTTTTATCCTGAGGATTGTTTTGGCTATTTGTGGTCATTTATGTTTCCATATGAATTCCTGTATTGTCATTTCCTGGTCTGAGAAGAATGCTGCTGGTAATTTAATGGGTATTGCATTAAATATGTAAATTGCCTTGGATAGGATGGACATCTTAACAATGTTGGTTCTTCCAATCCATGAGCATGGAATATTTTTCCGTTTGTTTGTGTCATCTTTGACTTCTTTGAGCAGTGTTTTGTAGTTTTTGTTGTAAAAGTTTTCACTTTGGTTAGGAAGGTGCCAAGATATTTCTTTTATTGTGTGTGTGTGTGTGTGTGTGTGTGTGTGTGTGTGTGTCTATTGTGAATGAGACCAACTAACCCCAGTAAGAATGGCCATCATTAATAAAACAAGCAACAACAGATGATGGTGAGTTTGGAGAAAAAGAAACACTTCTACACTGCTGGTGGGAATGCAAACTAGTGCACACTCTTTGGAAGACAGTGTGGTGATTTCTGAAAGAACTAGAAATTTACCTTTTATATGACCCAGCAATCCCCCTATTGGGAATATGCCTGGAGGAACTCAAATCATTCTACACAAAGGATACCTGCACAAGCATGTTTTTTGCAGTTCTATTCACAATAGCAAAAACATGGAACCAACCATGCTGGCCATAGAAGCTGGACTGGATAAAAAAAATATGGTACATATACACAATGGAATATTGTGCAACCATGAAGAAGGAAAAACTTGGACTTCACAGCAAGTTGGATGAATTTCAAGTCTATCATACTTAGTGATCTATCACAGAAACAATAAAACAGAGTTCCGTATGTTCTCACTCATAAGTGGACCTTGAACAATTATCATAATACTATAAGAATGGGATTGGCAGTTGAGGGAAACTGCCACGGGAGGGAGGGGCACACTTCATCAACAAGGGTACCTGCATAATGAATATTTGCATACCTAACCCTGAACTGTATCTCACATCTTTAAAATAAAAATTAAAAAAAGGATTATGCTTTTTATTTGGATTTCTGTTTGGTTATTGCTGGTGTATAGGAATGTGACTTTCTTTTACACATTTATTTTATACCCTGAGACTTTGCCAAAGTCCTTTAATAGTGCATGGAAATTTTTGACGGAATCTTATGGGTTTTTGAGGTATAGAATAATGTCATCAGCAAAGAGGGATAACTTAACTTCCCTTTTTCCTATTTGGATACTGCTGATTTCTTTCTCTTGTTTGATTGCTCTAGCTAGAACTTCCAATATTGTGTTGAAAAGTAGGGGTGAGAGTGGACATCCTTGTTTTGTTCTGATTTTCAGGGGAAATGCTTCCATTTTCAGTCTGTTTAGTGGTATGTTGACCATGGGTTTCTCATACATGTCTCTTACAATTTTCAGGTATGTTTCATCTATGCCTAGATGTTTACAGGCTCTTATCAAGAAGTGATGCTGGGTTTTATCAAAAGCTTTTTCTGCACCTAAGCCAGTCACTTTCTTACAGTATGAGGATAATTGTTCAGGGTGTGCATATGAGTGAGAATATGTGGTATTCAGTTCTTTGTTCTGATTATTATAGACTCTAAATCCATCCACATTGTGAAGTTAAAAATTTTGTTCTTCTTTATGGCTGCACAATATTCCATCGTGTATATGTACCACTTTTTAAATCTAGTCTACTTTTGATGGACAACAGGGTTGGTTCTATGCTTTTGCTATAGTTAATAATAGTGCAGTAAATATGCATGCACAAGTTTCTTTTTTGTAGAATGATTTGATTTCCTCTGGGTATATTCCCAGAAGGGGGATTGCTGGGTTGTATGGAAGGTAGATTTTTAGATCTTTTAGGAATCACCACACTGCTTTGCACAGAGGTTGTACTAGTCTACACTCCCACCAACAGTGTAGAGGCATTCCTTTTCCTCTGCATGCTCTCCAGCATCTGTTGTTTATGAGTTCTTGATGGTGACCATCCTGACTTGAGTTAGGTGATACCTCAGTGTGGTTTTAGTTTGCATTTCTCTGATGACTAGTGAGGCTGAGATTTTTTTTCATGTATCTATTGGCTGTTCATATGTCTTCCTTTGAAAAGTGTCTATTCATATCTTTTGCCCACTTTGTAATGGGGCTGTTTGTTTTTTTTCCTTTTGGCCCATTTACGTTCCTTGTAGATGCTAGATTTTAGGGTCATCAAATATACAGTTAGAAAATATTTTTTTCCCATTCTGTGCTCTGTCTTCCCACTCTCTTGATGGTTTATTTTGCTTTGCAGAAACTTTTCAGTATGATGAGGTCCCATTTATCTATCTTAACCCTATGATATGTTCATTTGGGGTTTTGATCAGAAATTGGCTTCCAGTTTCAATTTCCATAAGGGTTTCTCCTGCATTTTCTTTTTTTTTCTTTTTCTTTTTTTTTTTAAGTTGGAGTCTCACTCTGTCGCCCAGACTGGAGTGCAGTGGCTGCTCCCAGCCACTGTAGCCTTGACCTTCTGGGCTCTGGTGATCCTTCCGCCTCAGCCTTCCAAGTAGCTGGAACTACAGGCACGCGCTACCATGCCCGGCTAATTTTTTGAATTATTGTAGAGATGAGGTCTTGTCAAATTGCCCAGGCAGATCTCGAACCTGTGGGCTCAGACAATCCACTCACCTCAGCCTCCCAATATACGGGATTACAGGTTGAGCCACCAAGCCCGGCTTTTCCTGCATTTTCTAAGGTTCTTATAGTTTGAGGCTTGACATTAAGGTCTTTGATTCATTTTGAGTTGATTTTTGTGTATGGTGATAGATAGGGTCTTGTTTAATCTTCTATATGTGGTCAACCAGCACCATTTACTGAATAGGTTCTCCTCTTCACAGTGGTTGTTTTAGTGGATACCTTTTTGAAGATGATTTGGTTGAGAAATTGAGTT
>CAUYQG010110064.1:0-36500 GCA_963574415.1 Tarsius wallacei | reverse complement strand
ATATTAAGAATAAGATAAAAGTTTTTTACTTTTAATCATCATATATTTCCCAAAGCAATCCTGAAAGCCAAATAAATGAATCAAAAAATTAGCTGGGTATGGTGGCTCGCGCCTGTAGTTCCAGCTACTTGGAAAGCTGTGGTGGAAGGATTGCCTGAGCTCAGCAGGTTGGGGCTGTGGTGGCTGTGAGCATGCCATTGCACTTCAGCCTGGGCGACAGAGTGAGATTCTGACAAAAAAAAACAAAAAACAACAACAACAAAAACATTGATGATCACTAATAAAGATGAACTACTTAGGTGTAACCTAACAAGACATGTATACATATATGGTACTTATATGCTAGGAACTACCCTGGGAGCATGCCACTGCCCTCCAGCCTGGGTGACATGAGACTCCAACTCAAAAAAAAAAAGGACACAATTTAGTTTCAGGTGGCTAAGCTTCCCATCTCCAGACTCCACTCCTGTGTCATAAAACTTGCAGATCCTCAACCAGGAGCTTAAGTGGAATGAGCTGTGGTCCTTAGTAAAACAGTGACCAAATATCTTTGAATCACTAGCTGTTTTGACTCAAAGGCTTATCAAATAACAGAGGTGACTGGGCTCGGTGGCTCAGCCTGGAGGCCGAGGTGAGTGGATTGCCTGAGCCCGTGGGTTCGAGACCAGCTCGGACAACTTGGCGAGACCTCACCTCTACAATAAAATCAAAAATTAGCCAGGCGTGGTAGTGCGCACCTGTAGTTCCGACTACTTGGAAAGCTGAGGCAGAAGGATCGCCGGAGCCCAGCAGGTCGATACTGGGGTGGCCATGAGCATACCACTACACTCCAGCCTGGGTGATGGAGTGAGACTCCAACTCAAAAAAACCAAAACAAGCCGGGCTCGGTGGCTCAGCTTGTAATCCCACGCCTTGGGAGGCTGAGGTGAGTGGATTGCCTGAGCCCGCGGGTTCAAGACCCGCCTGTGCAACTTGGCGAGACCTCATCTCTACAATAAAAAAAAAAATCAGCCGGGCAAGGTAGTGTGTGCCTGTAATTCCGGCTACTCGGAAGGCTGAGGCGGAAGGATCGCCGGAGCCCAGCAGGTCGAGGCTGCGGTGGCCGGTAGCGGCCACTGCACTCCAGTCTGGGTGACAGAGTGAGACTCTAACTCAAAAAAAAAAAAAAAAAAACCAAAACAAAACAAAACAAACAGAGGTATGTCAACACATCTGTCTCCACCTTCTTCCAGTCCCCTTCAGTCTCACCAACCAGACCTATGGGATTGACACTTGCTGTTGATACTATCCACCAACACCCATGGGATATGTACCCTGACAAGCTGAAGAATATACTTGATCAGGATTTTGCATTAGTCTTTTGGCAGAGGACCACTCTGAAAATGATGTATTTCGTGCCATCACTACACCCTCTGGTAAAACTCCCTAACCTCAGCTGTTCCTCACTGCCATTTCTACCCTGGGTATCTGAGCTTTTGTGCCTCCACTGAATACTAAGCAAGCATTTGATATCTGATCACACCCCAAGTTGTGTGTTTTGGATTTTTTTGTGTGTGTATTTTGCTTTTTTAAAAAAATGGGTATGATTCAAAGGACTCAAAGTATGTCTGTTCCTTGCTCCCAACACCTGACAGATAATGAAATGTAAAATACAAAGTTTTTTAAAATTTAGAAATGTTTTATAACAAATCCAGTACAAATATATGTAATGAACATCTTGAATATGCACAATAATGAAGCAAACACATGTGAATCCACTCCAACATGAGAAACTGAAGAGGTGTCTATGTACTCTTTCTCTTGTCTGTTTCCCCACCCTCTTGTTTCCTACTCTTCCCACTCCCTAGAGGTCACCAATATTCTAATTTTTCCCTCTCATTCCTTTGCTTTTCTGTATAGTATTTTACCATATGTGTCTCTAAGCAACATTAGCTTTACTTGGTTTGAACTCTAAAAGAATGTTGTTATCCTTTCTCACACCAAACATCATGTTTCTGAAATTGTCACTAATGCTTGTACCTGATAGCTGTCGTTCATTCATTTTCATTGCCACATAGTTTTCCATTGTATTAATTTTCCACACACTCCTTCCTTCCCAACATTTAAAAGGCGATTATGTGTGCAAAGCCCTTAGCACAGTCTCCCGCAAAGAGTCAGCCCTGAAAAAATTTGTGTTAAATTTTATTTTTAATTATTATTTTTTATTTTAAAGATATGGGGTACAATTCAGGGTTAGGTACATAGTGGTTATCGCGCAGGTAAAGTTTGGGTACCCTTATTGATGTTATGCGCACTCCCACCCCCCGCAGTGTCCCATTACTGCTAATCCCTTTCTTACAGGGTCCGCTTATGAGTGAGTACATATAGTACTCAGATCTTTGTTTCTGTGATAGATCATCGAGTATTATAGACTCTAAATCCAACCAAGTTGCCGCGAAGTCCATAATTTTGTTTTTCTTTATATTCTGAACCTTGATTGAACGTCACAACTCACGGTTGTTTTTCTCGCTGGATTCTCTGCCCTTCGACCCAGTGCTGCGGATCCTGCTAGCTCTTCTGCTCTGACTTAATCACAGTTGTAATTTCGAGACCAGCAACGAGAAACCAGGCAGCCTCCCAAAGCACCTAAAACTACACTTTCCAGAAAGCACTGCGGCACGCTCGTACGGGCATTTCAGTTTCCTTTAGCCTTTGGCGCACTTCCGGGCTGTGTGGGCGGGGCCAAAGGATTATCCAATGAGCACATCCGTCAGCTGAGAGGGCGGGGAAATTGCCCAATGGCGTCACTCCAGAAGCTCCAATGAGCCGGAAGGTTGCTGGCACAGCCGGCGTGGGCGGCGACACTGACCCGCGCCAGCTGAGCCAGGTGGAGCACAATCTTCTGTCCTGCTTTCTGCTTGTGGCTCGCTCCTCCTGCCGTTGCCTGTCGACCCCGCTTCCATGTCCCTGGTGGGCACAGCTCCCCGGAATCTCCACGCCCATGGCCACTAGGCTGAGGGAGCCCGCTTTCACCTCCTCTTTATCCACCTCGAACTGCGACACAGACGACGAAGGCGTGCGAGGCACCTGCGAAGATGCTTCCCTGTGCAAGAGGTGCCTGCCGAGCGCGGGGCTAGGGGTCGGCATTCCGGGGGCTAGGGCCTGTTGGGAGGCGGGCCTGTGTCGGATGAGTGCGCTTGGACGCCAAAGGGGACCTACACCCACCTCAAGCGATCCTCCCTTCACACCTGTGAAGTGCATATAGCAGGGAACGTTTATTTAACGAGTGATTTCTGAGCCCCTGCTGTGTGCCAGGCATGGTGCAAGTCTGGGGTACCGTGAATAAGAGTAGGGCGCTGGAGCTGGCCAACGTGGGGTTGGCCTTCATGGAACTAAGCTCTGCTGGAAATACAAACATGTAGCAAATAATAACTACTATCTTGATGGGTTATGAGAATAAGAAGTGCAGGTTTTCTCCCTCTTTTGTAGGTTTCTATCAGGGGTCGATATAACCCAGATGGTGCACTTAAAACTCAGGCCAGTGAGGGGGAAATGAGCTAGCTGTCCAGGGCCACATAACATCTGTTTGCAGAGCCAGTACCACATTAAGTTTCCACTAGTAGGGGTGTGGTGGTGGGGGTCGAGGCATAGGCAGCACAGATATGTGTCAGAGAAAGAAAAAACATGAGGCTTGAGTGTTCTCCATGTATTCATTCATTCAGCAAAGATTACTTTGGGTTGGTTGGTGGGGATTCAATGGTGGGAATACATGATGAGCAATACAGACAGTGTCAGACATTGTCTGTCACAGCCTAGTTGGGAAAGACAGACAGGAAACAAATAATTACTTGTGGAATACGTAAGTACAGTTGTGTGTTGAGCACTGAAAAATACAGCAGTGTCATTAGAGTTTGTCATTTAGTCTGTGATGTTTAAGTTGAGAACAAAAAAAAAAAAGGCTTAAAAATAGGAGTGTAGGAGAGTGTTCAGGCAGAGCAAGGGAAGAGTTGATGGTTCGAGGGATCGAAAGAATGCTTTCAAGGTGGGAAGAAGAGAAGGAGGCACATAAGGATTGTAGAGTGGGGACGACTAGAGTTTTGAATGAAGGCTTGCACGTGTTTGTAGGTTCTTGGAGACTAAGGATAGTGATTCAGAAGATGGACTCTGAATGGGCATGGTGGCTCATGCCTGTAATCCCAGCATTTTGCGAGGCTGAGTTGAGAGGATTGCCTGAGCCCATGGGTTCGAGATCAGCCTGGGCAACTTGGCGAGACCTCATCTCTACAGTAAATCAAAAAGTTAGCTGAGTGTGATGGCGCATGCCTGCAGTTTCAGCTACTTGGAAGACTGAGGCAGAAGGATCACCTGAGCCCAGCAGGTCAAGGCTGCAGTGTCTTTGAGCATGCCATTGCATTCCAGCCTGGGCGACAGAGTGAGACTACAACTCAAACAAAACAAAACAAAACAAAAAAACAGAGGATGGACTCTGGAGCCAGACTCTGTTAAACTGAGCTCTGCTACTTACTAGCTGTGTAAAATTGTGCAAATTACTAAGCCGTTCTGTGCCTAGTTTCTTGATCTGTAAAACAGGAATGATATGTGGTTGTGAAGATGAAATATTTAGATGAAATACTTAGAGCAGTATCTGGCATTTAGCAGGTGGTAGTGGTGGTCGATTAAGTAAATAAATACATAAATGTTAAGGGCTTAGAGGCAGTCCCTGGTGAAATTTGTGACCCATGCATTACACTGAGCTTTATTTTTTCTTCAGCTTTCAGTTGCTATTGACCACATCTATAGCATTGTTAAATGAGAAGTAATTTTTCAGGGGGAGGGGAAAAATTTTTCTTGGCCGGGTGTGGTGGGTCAAGCCTGTAATCCCAGCGCTTGGGGAGGCTGAGGTGAAGGGATTGCCTGAGCCCATGGGTTCGAGAACAGCCTGGGCAACCTGGTAAGACCTCATCTCTACAATAAATCAAAAAATTAGCCAGGCGTAGTAGCATGCTCCAGCTACTTGGAAGGCTGAGGCGGAAGGATCGCCTGAGTCCAGCAGGTCGAAGCTGCAGTAGTCATGAGAATGCCACTATACTCCTGCCTGGGCAACAGAGTGAGTCTCCAACTCAAAAATAATAATAATAATAATAATTTTTCTCATGTTGACTTCTGTTAAGAGAATCTGAAGTGCCATCAAAATTATCAGAGAGAAATAAAATTATTTTCAGTCACACATTAGGGTTAGGTTTAATATTTGTTGGTAATATTTATATCAAGCTTGCTTACTAAAAAAAGTAAATTAGTTATCAAATAGTTCAGGGAACCTCTCTGAATCTGTTGTGATTCTAGGGACTGCACGATTTAAAAAATAGGTTCAGCCACAAAGAAAAGTACAGAGAAATAAGATAACTAGAGCATGCCTTTCCTTGAAATTTTCTACTGGATAGTTTTTATATGATTTCAGGTATTCTCTGCCTCAGTTTCTGATGCCCTCTGGGTCCACAAACATCTAAACATAGTAGGGAAAGGTTGAGTAAGAAACTATAAAGAATATAAAGCAGAAATTCACCACCTGAACTACACATCAGCTTAGTCTGTATTTTTTTTTTTTTTTTTTTTGAGTTGGTGTCTCACTCTGTCGCCCAGACTGGAGTGCAGTGGCTGCTCCCAGCCACCGCAACCTCGACCTGCTAGGCTCTGGCGATCCTTCCGCCTCAGCCTTCCAAGTAGCTGGAACTACAGGCATGCGCTATCACACCCGACTAATTTTTTGATTTATTGTAGAGATGAGGTCTTACCAAGTTGCCCAGGTGGGTCTCGAACCCGTGGGCTCAGGCAATCCACTCACCTCAGCCTCCCAAGGCGCAGGATTACAGGCTGAGCCACTGAGCCCGGCTTATTTTTTTATTTTTTTTTTAATACAGATGTTCAGGGCCTACTCTAGCCCCATGAATCAAAATCTTCTGGAATAAGTCCTGGATAATAAAGGCCACAGGTGTTTGCCATCTGGGTGCATTTCACAGAAGCTTTTTTGTACTGGGTTTCCCTTGCCTGAAAAAAAAAACATGCCAAGAGATTGTGAGAAATTAATGTTTTAAGACATTTTGCAGGACTCGGTGTCTTTCAGATTCTGTGATAACTGTGATCTGCATCTTCACTGTAATGTATTAAACCCTTAAATTTTGTCAAAAATCACAATATTACATACGGATTGCTTACGTGAATCATGGGAAAATTACTCTCCTCTTTCTGTCTCAGTCTCTTCATCTTTAAAATGGGATTTATAAGGATAACCTATCTTTTGCGTGTGAAGATTAAATGAGATAGTTTTTTTTTTTGAGTAGGAGTCTCACTCTGTTGTCCAGGCTGGAGTGCAGTGGCATGCTCACGGCCACCACAGCCTTGACCTGCTGGGCTCAGGTGATCCTTCTACCTCAGCCTTTCTAGTAGCTGGAACTACAGGCGTGTGCCACTATGCCCAGCTAATTTTTCTTGATTTTTTGTAGAGATGAGGTCTTGCCATGTTGCCCAGGTGGCCTTGAACCCGTGGGCTCAGGCAGTACTCTCACTTCCACCTCCCAAAGTGCTGCGATTACAGGTATAAGCCATCGCACCTTGCTAAATGAGATAATAGATGCAAAACAGTTAACACAGGGTCTGGCACAAAGTGAAGCCCTTGATAAATTATTATTGCTGGTTTTGATTTCCTTCCAGGCTGAATATTCTTTTGTTGAATTTGCTGAATATATAATAGCTATGGGTCAGGCTGATTTCTGCCATCTTGAGTGAATTGCAGCTATAAAATCCCCAAGATAACATTTAAAAAACCAGTTAGCCTCCAAGGGCACCTACAATTCTGTTGCTCCTATTTGAGTTTGCACCAAAAAACCTCAAAATTTATTTATATGTATTCTTACATGTTTACACTTCAGTCACCTTCAAGGTTTTCTTCATTTGATGCAATACTCCTATTGAGATGCTTTTTCCACTGCTCAAAACAGTTTTTGCACTCAATTTTGATGCCTTTTAGTGCTTTTACTGTTTTTTGGTTCACCTTTTCCACATCAACAAAACGTTTCTATTTGAGGACTTTTTTCATCAGAGGAAACAAAAAAAAGTCACTTGGGGCAAGACTGGGTGAATAGGGAGGGTGGGGAATGGAGGGTCATGCCATTTTTGGTCAAAGACTACTGAACACTCAGTGTGATATGGACAGGTGTGTTTTCATGGTGGAAAAGCCAGTCACTTGTTTGCCTCAGTTTGAGATGTTTCTTCTGCAAGTTGTGATACAACCTTCTCAAAACTTCCTGATAAAATCTCTGGCTGACCATTTTGCCCAGAAGAACAAATTCTGAGTGTATTATAAGGGGCCCGCCCTTCAGAAGATAATTCCGAATTTTTCTGGGTCCTCCCCATGCACAGTAGATGTTCATGGTTGGTAGTTACTGTTATCACCACCCCTACTGTCATCACACTACCATCGTCATCATCATCATCATCATCATCATGGGCTCCTGCTGTCAGAACTTTTGTGGTTGGGTATATTAGGCTTATGCTTACTAATTCCATCTGACCCCACAAATAGCGATTGAGGCTTTACAGTGATAATTAACTCTCCTGACTCTTTTCTACTATGCTCATCACACTGTACCCCTAAGTCTGTTCTCTGCTCTTTTATTTACCTGTGACCCAACCTTCCTACAAAACCTTCACTGTGTCCTCTGAAATTAGCACTTCATAATCAACAATTACCTCTATTTCCTCAGCCCCTCATTAGCCATCCCCTCCCTTCCTATGCCTTTGCCCTGACCCTTCCCTGGAGGCATTTTTTCCTTGAAGCCTTCTCAAGTAGTGCCTCTCTTTTCTTATACCCTACAGATCTCAGGATGGTGGGGGTGGTTGAGAATTTGCATCCTTGCTGCTGTCCTCTTATCCCATTTCTTTGAGATCCATTGTACCTGCTGGACTGCTCTTTATTGCTGTTGTCCACCTTCTTCTGGTTATTCATCTAATTCATTGACAACTTGGATGCCTAGCCTACAGTCTTTCTCTTTACCTCAATTCTTGACATCATCTTAGGTGGCCTGATTGTACATGTGGAGGGCCTAGCCACACACAAGGAACTCATTTTCTTGAACACATCTGCAGGTATTTCCTTTTCTCATCTGGGTTTCCATCCTGATGCTGCACTGCCTCACAGATGAGCAGTGCCATACTCTCCAACCTTGATCTCTCTCCACGTTGCTTGGTCAATTATTTGCACCATGCCCATTTTTTCTTAGGACCTCTATGGCATTTAGATCTTGTTGTTAATTCTTTTTTAAAATTTTATTTAGATTCATGTTTGTTACATGGACATATTGCGTAGTGGTGGGGATTGGGCTTTGGGTGACCCATTCCCAGATAGTGACCATTTTACTCAGTAAGTAATTTCTGAATCCTAGTCCCCTTCCCCACCTTCCCCCTTTTTAGTGCCCCCACTATCTGTTATTTCCATCTTTGTGGCCATTTGGCTTCTGAGAACACGTGGTGTTTGGTTTGTTGTTTCTGAGTTAGTTCATTTAGAATGATAATCTCCAGCTCCAACCATGTTGCTGCAAAGTACATGATTTCATTCTTTTTAATTGCTCCTTCATGGTTTTCTGTATCTGTTAGATACTTTCTCTCTGCTGTTACCTCTCTATTAATCTTAGAGTTTGTAGTCCATTTCTCATTAATTCTCTTTATCTTCCTTGCCTTTTGGTCCTTGTAGTCGTAAACCCTGGTTGAAGCAAACTATTCATATTTGCCTTGAATACTGGTGGTAGAAATCATACAGTAGGGCTGCTTAGTACTACTATAACTTCATTTCAGTCAACCTCACCTGTGCCCTTAACAGAGCCTGACCATTCTGGTATGTTTTTCTGGTCAACTCTCCTGTTCTCCAGAATACCGAATTGAGACATTATCCTCAAAGGTCTGATCTGTTCCACCCTTTTTTCATTCTTAAGATAATGTCACCTGTAGCTTAACAGAGAAAGTGAGAGCCTTCAGATTGGAACTCCATTCTCGCCAAGAAACGTAGCCACCCTTTCCTACCTTTACAATTGTGAATGTCCTCCAGTAGAAACCACCAGAAACACACCTGTAGGTAAACACATTGGGTTTATTACTTGTTGCAATAAGGGAATACTTACACCTTGAGAAACTCTGGGTGTATCAGTAAGAGGCTGTTGGAGAGACCTTAGGATTTGGGCTTTGGCTGGATGAGTTGGGACTGGGTCAAAGGGATTTGCTCTGGACTGAGTACTGATAGCTATGAAATAGAACATTTCTATTGTCTGGTAGCCCTATGTTTACTAGAAGGAGGTTGGGCCAAAGCTGTCATGTTTGAAGAAGCCACCATCATGTCAGCTAGGAGAAAGGCATGTTTGATATTTTGTGGGTGACACAGTGACCTTGCTTTTATTTGCGTTTAGATAAAATTATGAAGTGATCTTGTTTTGTCTCTCTTCATCACTGTTGCAGAGTGCCCTTGTGTGGGTGTTCTCGAGATTGTTTATATCCAGCAGGCGAACAATATGGTTTTGCTGTAGGTGCCAGCCAGTTTCCAACATTAGGGCCTGGCTCGTAGTCACAGGCCAGCTCATAAGGTCAGTGCTGCTTTTCTCTTCCACAGTGGAGGAGATGAGCCTTAAGTAGGTAAACATAAGTTTGCTAGGCAGAAGAAAATAGTGTGGGCAGAGGCAGAGAGACTGAAGCAGAACTGTGTGTTAGGCAAACTTGACATAAAGTGGGGAGTGGGTAGCAAGAGAAAATTCTGGAGAGGTTGTCAGAGAATGAATTGTGGAAGGTCCCCAGGAGTATGGCTTTTACTCAGGAGGATTTTAAGTGGAGGAAGTGACTGATCTGACTTTCTTTTTTAGTAAAATCCCCAGCAGCTGTGCAGAAGATGGGTTGGTAACAAAAAGATGGGTTAGTAACAAAACTTTCCTCTTCTTTCTCACAACCACTGTCCATGCTCAGGCTCTCCTCACTCACCTGATCTATTGCAGCATACCCTTGTTCTCCCTGCTGGCCAGGGCGATTTTTCATAATCACAAATATGATCCTGTCACTTACTTAAAACCTTTTGAGCCAGGCACGGTGGCTCACGCCTATAATCCCAGCACTTTGGGGGGCAGAGTTAAGAGAATTGCCTGAGCCCACGGGTTCAAGACCAGCCTGGGCAACTTGGCAATACCTCATATCTACAATAAATCAAAAAAAGTAGCAGGGCATGGTGGTGCGTGCCTGTAGTTCAGCTACTTGGAAAGTTGAGGTGGAAGAATTGCCTGAACCCAGCAGGTTGAAGCTGCTGTGCCGGTGAGTGTGCCACTGCACTCCAGCCTGGGCAGCAGAATGAGATTCCCAACTCAAACAAAAAACAAAACCAAAAGAAAACCTTTTGATTCCCCATCATCTACAGGGTAAAGATCTGCACTTTATTACATGATGCACCTTTCTGTGATCTGGTCATTCTAGCTTGATATCTGACTGCTAACTGCCCCTTGACTGTCTCAGAATTATCTCAAATTCACTATTTCTAAACCTGTGCTGAAGATCACCTCCCTGTGTTCCTCCTCCCGCCCCCAAACTGTAACTTGGTGATGGTGCCATTGTTCATTCACTTCACAGGCCAAAAGGTAGGCATCTTCTTGCTACTGCCCTTTTATCTTCCTCCTTATGTGGTCAGTCATCTGCTAAGTATTTAGCTGAGTTAGGAGAGGAGTCTACTTCCTTTCCTCCACCTATGTTTCTGGCATCCGTGATGAGTTATGGCACCAGTCTGCCAACTGGACCCTCCCCCACCTTCACTCTTACCTCCCCCAAATCCATATCTCACACTGAAGCCAGAAGTTTGTTTGTTTGTTTGTTTGGGTTTTTTTTTTTGAGTTGGAGTCTTACTCTGTCCAGACTGGAGTGCAGTGGCCGCTCCAGGGCACCGCAGCCTCGGCCTGCTGGGCTCCGGCGATCCTTCTGCCTCAGCCTTCCAAGTAGCTGGAACTACAGGCGTGTGCTACCACACCCGGCTAAATTTTTGATTTATTGTAGAGATGAGGTCTCTCCAAGTTGCCCAGGCGGGTCTTGAACCCGCAGGCTCAGGCAATCAACTCACCTCAGCCTCCCAAGGTGTGGGATTACAGGCTGTGCCACCGAGCCCGGCTAGCCAGAAGTTTGTAAAAGGCCTATTGGATCATGCCACTCCCTAGCTTAATGGCCTCCTGTTACTGTTAGAAAAAGACCAGTTTTGTTCCTTACATGTTCTGCAGGGACCTGCCTGCTCTTTCCTACTTCCCCAGCCTCACTTCATACCACTCTTCTCTCCCCTGAGCCATTCTTTTAGTTTTTCAAATGTACCCCTTCCCCCTTGGGGCCTTGGAGCGTGCTGTTCCCTCTTCCTGGAACGCTTCCTGCCACCATAGTGCCGCATGCCTATAGTCCCAGCTACTTGGGAGGCTGAGGAGGGAGGATTGCTTGAGCCTAGGGGTTGAAGCTGTGGTGAGTCGTGATCTGTGCCACTGTACTCCGGCTTAGGCCACAGAGTGAGACTCCAACTAAAAAACAAAAAAAAAGTTTAGTATTTGTCTCTCTTGCTAGAATAGTAGGGACAATGCCTACCTTTGTGCCATGTGCACAAATAAATACTTGTGAGATTGCCAAAGTGATTGGAACTGAATGTAAACGTTCAAGATTATATTTCCTGATGAGGTCTTAAAGTTCTGGCTTTCTATTTTACTGGTTTTGAGTGATCTATGTGTTCTAGAAACTAGAGCAGGATTTATATGACTGAAATTTTGTTGTGAAGTTTATACAACTTAATCTGATTTCTCAACTGAATCCAAAAATGTTCACCCTTGACATGAAAACAGGTCACTGGATCACTACTCAGCAAAGCGAGCTTTTTCCTGAGGGTTTTTTAGGCCCAGGGCCTTTCCAGCACATTGATCACATCTTTGTAGCTATGCCCCAGAGAGCGAGGTCAAGATTTTGATCTGAAATATTCCAGGCAGGTGCTGCTTTCCATCACCAGAGAAGATATGCTACTTTAGAACTAGAACATTCTGTTAAAGATAAATTAGCTGTAAAAATGCCTGTTCATAAAGTCAAATAAATCATGGAATTTGTTTTTGTTTTTATATTTTATTAAAGGAACAAATTAAATTTTGGAAAATATCTGTCAAAGATAATGATCTTAATCTAGAATATCAATCTCACAGTTTTTTCTCTTAAAAGCTTAATTTTTTTTTTTTTTGAGTCGGAGTCTCACTCTGTTGCCCAGACTGGAGTGCAGTGGCACGCTCCCGGCCACCACAGCCTCGACCTGCTGGGCTCCGGCGATCCTTCCGCCTCGGCCTTTCAAGTAGCTGGAACTACAGGCACGTGTTACCACGCCTGGCTAATGTTTTGATTTATTGTAGAGATGAGGTCTCGCCAAGTTGCCCAGGCGGGTCTCAAACCCGTGGGCTCAGGCAGTCCACTCACCTCAGCCTCCCAAGGCACGGGATTACAGGCTGAGCCATTGAGTCCAGTTTAAAAGCTTAATTTTTAATGACAAAAGTAGATTCTTTTTTCCCCCACTTACTGGCCTAATATGAACATATTATACTTGTCATTTCACATAGCCCTACTTTATTCTTTTTAATAACTGCGCAGTGTTTCTTACTGTGGTTGTATGTATTTCATTTGGCTGTTCTTCTATTGTTCATCTCTTAAGTACTGTTGTGTTGCTATTAAAATAGTGCTGTGATCAGCATTTTTGTACACGTTTGCGTTTTCCTATGAAATATATTTCAAGGGAGAAATTTCTGCAAAATTAGTCCTTGAAAAAGGTTGTATCATTTTCCCATTCCTGCCTATGGTGAATGAGATGCTAATTATTGAATAGTTTCAATCTCTTCAATTGTTTACCAACTGGCAGGTGGCAGGTGAACATTAGTCTCTTTAATTCCTATAACCATTAGTGAGGCTGAGCATTATTAATCTGCTTACTGTTGTTGATATTTTTTATATGAACCTTCTGTCCATGTTGTTTTCTTTTCTTTTTTTTTAATTTGAGTTGGAGTCTCACTGTCACCCAGGCTGGAGTGCAGTGGCACACTCATGGCAAACCACAGCCTCGACTTTGTTGGGCTCAGGCGATCCTTCTGCCTCAGCCTTCCAAGTAGCTGGAATTACAGGCACGCACCACCACATCCGGCTGGTTTTTTGATTTATTGTAGAGATGAGGTCTCACCAAGTTGCCCCGGCTGGTCTTGAACCCGTGGGCTCAGGCAGTCCTCTCCCCTCAGCTTCCCAAAGTGTTGGGATTATAGGCATGAGCCACTGCGCCTGGCCCTCATATTATTTTCTGTTGGGCTGTTTGTCTTTTTCTTATTAGGCTATTTGTATTTTTCTTACTGCTTTGTAAGAACTTTCTGAGTCAGGCACAGCAATCCTTTGCTGCTGTATTTTTTGCAGTATTTTCTGTTAAGCTGATGCTTGTCTCTTGGCTTAACTTGGACAGTTCATTTAATAATTCTGAAGCTGTAGACTGGGCATATTGTCTCATGCATGTGATCCCAGCACTTTGAGGAGGCTGAAGTGGGAGGATCGCTTGAGGGCAGGAGTTTGAGACCAGGCTGGGTAACAAGGTGAGACCCTGTCTCTACAAAAAATAATTAGCTGGGTGCAGTGGCACACACCTGTAGTACCAGCTACTTGGGAGGCTGAGGTGGTAAGTTTAGGACTGTAGTAAACTATGATTGTGCTACTGAACACCAGCTTGGGTAACAGAATGAGACTCTGTCTCTAAAAAAGACAAAATTTAAAAAAGAAAGGAAGTTGTAAATCATTATGATGCAAAATCTGACAATCTTTACCTCTGTGGGTTGTGGATTTTGGACCATTCTTAGACTACTTCCAATCGTTATGACAGTTTCTTTTAGTACTTTTATGGTTTTGGCTTTCATATTTAGACCATTCATCTATCTTTATTAGTATGTTATAAGGTTGCAGAGTTAATTTTGTCCCAAATCATTAGCCATTATCCCTATACCAAGTATCAAATGGCCTATATTTTCCCATTGATTTGAGACATCAATTGTATTATATACTAAATTCTTATTTACACTTTAACACAGCAACGCATATGTCATTCTTAGCTTCCAGTTCAAATTGCTCTTTTTCATACTGATGGTTTGAAAATGTTGACTCCCAAAGTTACATAGTTAGAATTCAGTCAGCGCTCCCGTAGCTAGTTTTGCAGGATAAGGATAAGTTTTTACCAGGGAACTGCAGAATTTTCTTAATTCATTTGAACAGCTTTGCTCCAGGAAGGAAGAAGAAAAGGAAAGAATACTAGCAAAAGACACATGTTTCTCAAGAGTTTATTCCTTTTTACCAGGAAAGTCCTACCCAGGAGACTTCTATGTACTTCTTCTCATTGGGCCAGAACAAGGACCTTGGGAGGTGAGAATGTCTACTAAGGCAGATTGATGCCTCAAACAAAATTGGGGTTCTCTTAGGAAGGAAGAGTAGTGAGTAAAGGTTGGAAGGAGAACTTAGAATGACTATCACGTCCTCATCTTTTTTTTTCCTTCAGAACTTTCTCCAGGTATTCTTAAGATGGAGGGAGAGGAAGAGAGAGGAAAAAAATAAGGAAGGACAGAGAGGGAGATAATTTACATATAATAAAATGCTCAAATCTTCAGTGTTCATTTTGATGATTGTTGGCAATTGTATATACCTATATTTTATTACCCAAAAGAAGATATAAAATATTTCTGAAACTTAAGAAAGTTATCTCCTATTTCTTTCAAGTTAGTCTCCTTCCTCCTACCTAACAACCATTTTCTGATTCAGGCTACCACAAATTAGATTTGGCTATTCTTGAATGTCATATATGTGGAATTATACAGTACATATTCTTCTGTGTGTCTTTTTACTCAACATGTTCTTTGAGGATAATCCATATTGTGTGTCTTGTCAAAAATAAAGTTGGACTACTAAAGTAGTAAGGACAGGTTTTAATCAGTAATAATAATTGCGGTTCAAATAACAATTGCAGTCAAATTCAATCCAGGGTGAACTGAATTCAGCTTCAATTTGTATAGAGAGGCCCGGGCATTTTAAAAGGAGAATGAGAAAGTAGGGAGATGAATGGGGCTCAGTAGAGTCAAGGAAGTGGAAAATTACCTAGAGTGGGAATGGAGGGTTGTTGGGCCATGTGAAACCGCTCTGGGTTTGCTAACTGGCGCTTCTCGAAGTTAGGCTCCTATCCTCCTGCAGAGGCTGGGAGATGGGCCCTATCTTCAGATATTGACTGGAATAAACAGTACATTCTTCTGGCAGCCTTGAGTTTTCTCAGGCAGGCACTTTTAGGAGGTTATCACAGGGATGCGACCTTGAGCTGTAAGAAACTATGTTAGTTTGTTCTGGTCTTTATAGGCCAAGATTGAGGCCTGGTTGAGTAGGGGGTTCAGAAGAGCCCAGCTGGAGTTTGATCAAGGAGACACTCTGTCAGTATAAAGTCATTTGCTCCTTTTTGATGTTGTATGAATATACCACAATTTGTTTATCCATTTACCTGTTGATGAACATTTGGATTTGGACTAGTTTTGGGCAGTTGTAATTAGCTGCGATGACATTCTTATATAGGTCTTACATTTTTCTTGGGCAAATGTCTAGTAGTGGAATTACTTAGTCATAGGGTGGGCCTATATGGTGGGGGGGCACAAAAAACCCTGGAATTTATTTATAAAAAATTGTGTATTTATCCTTACATGTTTCAACTTCAGTCACCTTCAAAGTACTCGCTGTCTGATACAATACACCTACTGAGGATCTTTTTCCACTGCTCAAAACAGTTTTTGAACTCGTCAGTTTTTTTTTTTTTTTTTTTGAGGTGGAGTCTCACTCCGTCGCCCAGACTGGAGTGCAGTGGCCGCTCCCAGCCACCGCAGCCTCGACCTGCTGGGCTCTGGCGATCCTTCCGCCTCAGCCTTCCAAGTAACTGGAATTACAGGCGCGTGCTACCACGCCTGGCTGATTTTTTTGATTTATTGTAGAGATGAGGTTTCGCCTGCCCAGGCGGGTCTCGAACCCGCGGGCTCAGGCAATCCACTCACCTCAGCCTCCCAAGGCGCGGGATTACAGGCTGAGCCATCGAGCCCGGCTTGAACTCATCAGTTTTGATGCCTTTTAGTGCTTCTGCCAATTTTTGTTTCACCTCTTCCACATCAACAAAACATTTCCCTTTGAGTACTTTTTTTATCTGGGGAAACAAAAGAATGTCACTCAGGGCAAGACTGGGTGAATAGGGAGGGTGGGGCATGGGAGTCATGCTGTTTTTGGTCAGAACTGCTGAATACTCAGTGCTGTGTAGGCAGGTGCACTTATAAATCACCCATCATTAAATGGTGAAAAAAACTCCCCCCCAAAATCACCGAAGCCGAACACAGCCTCTCACAACAGTGCTAGCTGGTACACTGATGCCAATGAGTTCCTAGAACACTTACCTAGCATGGGAAGCCTATACTACAAGGTGCCCACTCCCTAAAAAGACAATTCCAGGGTTTTTGGGGGGTTTTGTATTTAACTGCCAAGCTAATTTCCAAAGTGCTTTATTGGTTTACCCTTCCCACCAGCAACATATCAAAACTCCAGTTGCTCCGTATCCTTGTTAACATCCAGTATGGTTAGTGGGTGTGAAGATGTGGTATCTTGTTGTGGTTTAAAGTGGTGACTCATGATGTTAAGCATCTTTTCATGTATTTATTGGCCATTCCTAAGTCTCCTTTTGTGAGCTGTCTGTTCTTTTGCCCATTTTTGTTGATGATGTTGTTTTTGACATGTTAGAGTTATATATTCTGGGTAGGAATCTTCTATCAGATGGAGATCTAAATATACATATGTGTACAGTAAAAGGAAATTTTATTTTTATTTTTATTTTTGAGATTGAGTCTTGCAATGCTGCCTAGGCTGGTCGTGAACTCCTGGGCTCAAGCAATTCTCCTGCCTCAGCCTCCCAAAGTGCTGGGATTACAGATGTGAGCCACTGTGCCTAGCCAGAAATTTAAAAATATCATTTACAATAGCATCAAAAAACATAAATTATCTTGGAATAAATCTAATGAAAGACATGAAACACTTTTACAAGAAAACTATAAAATATTGATGAGAGAAATGAAAGATTTAAGTAAACGAGAGATATACTTTGTTCATGCATTAGAAGACTTGATTTTTTTTCTCCTGAAATTGATCAGTACAGTCCCAATCAAAATCTAATTTGTCTTGTTTTGAAAAAATTAACAAGTTGATTCTAAAATGTATGTGGGAATGCAAAGGATCTAGAATAGCCAAATAATCTTCAAAACAAGAACAGATTTGGAGAATTTATACTGCTAATTTTTATACTACTTAATCTTAAGACTTACTACAAAGTTTCAGTTACCAAAACATGGTCGATCCACCTGTGATTTGCTGATCCATTTACTTGTTGATAAACATTTGGATTGTGTCCAGTTTTGAGCAACTGATGTCAAGATGACAAATAGATCAGTGAAACAGAGAGTACAGAAATAGACCTACCTATGTAATGTCAGTTGGTTTTTGTCTAGATTGGGTAAGTCAATTCAGTGGTGGGGAGGGAAGAAAATTTTTTTAACTAATAATTCTGGATCAACTGGATATTCAAGTGGGAAAATAAAATGGACCTTCCTCCCTATCTCATGCCATACACACAAATTAACTGGTAATGGATAATAAACCTACAAACAAAAATTAGACTCTTAAAGCTTCTATATGAAAACAGGAGGCTATCTTTGCAACCTTGGGGTGGGCACATTTTTTGTACATAGAACACAAAAAGTACTAACTACAAATGAAAATAGATACATCATGGAAATAAGCAGGCAAACCATACAGTATTCTCAGTATGTTTTTAATGTTTTAATTTTTTCCAAAAGCGCATTATTCGTGTCTGTGGCATCTTGTCATTATATTTTGTGTTAACTGGTTTTTTGTTAAGTTAGATATAGGATATTGACCCAAAGGAACTTTCTGATTGGATTCCTCTATGTGTTTCACCCTCTTGTGAGTGTCGTGCCCTTTTCCATTTATACTTTGCCCCATACTCAGTGACTGCTTACTACAAAGACAGATTTTAGATTATGTTAATCCTTGAAAAGTAATTAGATGTCAAATGAAGCCAAAGACAATACTGGTAGTCTCCTTTGGGAGGGAATTGTGTAGCCCATGAGTCTTCCTGGTTATCAAGACCCAGAGTTTTAAGTGATTCGTCACTCAAGTGCTGGCATGTCTGCTTAGGAAAGTGATAGACCTGGTAGGAAAGGAAACAAATAGAAACTCTGTTTAGGTACAGAGTCTATTGCACTTAAGACTTTTCTTCCTGCCTTCCCTTTATAAACCAAGAATAAAACTATAGGAAATAGAAACTAAAAGATATAAAAGAACAACAATACAATTAAAATTGGAGGTAGTACAGTATCTTTTTTTTGAGTCAGAGTCTCACTCTGTCACCTAGGCTATAGTGCCATGGCACACTCACGGCCATCCCAGCGTCAACTGCTGGTCTCCAGTGATCCTTCTGCCTCAGCCTTCCAAGTAGTCGGAACCACAGGCGTGCTACCATGCCCAGCTAATTTTTTAATTTATTGTAGAGACAAGGTCTCGCCAAGTTGCCCAGGCTGGCCTTGAACCCGTGGGCTCAGGCAATCCACTCGCCTTGTCCTCCCAAAGTGCTGTAATTACAGACTGAGCCACTGAGCTTGGCTGGTAGTACACTAACTTAAAGACCACAAGCAGTTAAAATCCCAAACTTGAAATTTTAAAGCTAAGAGTAGTCAGTTGATTTTTGCAATCTTGAATATGTATGCAGTATTGTGTTTCGGTTAACGGCGGACTGCATATACAGTGGTGGTCCCATAAGATTATAATGGAGCTGAAAAATTTCTGTCATCCAGTGTCATTGTAGTCTTCGTAATGTCATAGCACAATGCATTTCTCATGGATTTGTAGTGATGCTAGTGTAAATAAACCTACTGCCCTGCCAGTAGTTTAAAAGCTTATCACATACAGTTATGTGCAGTATATAAAATTTGATAAATGTTACTGGTTAGATTATTATACTGTACTTTTTTGTCATTAATTTGGAGTGTACTTCTACTTATTAAAAAAAGAAGTTAGTTGTAAAACAGCCTCAGGCAGGTCCTTCAGGAGGTGTTCCATAAGAAGGCAGTGTTATTCTAGGAGATGACAGCTCCATGCATGTTACTGCCCCTACAGCCCTTCCAGTAGGACAAGATGTGGAGGTGGAAGACAGTGATATTGATGATTTTGACCCTGTATAGGCCTGTTTATGTGTTTGTGTCTTTGCTTTTTAACAAGAAAGTTCAAAACGTAAAAAACAAGCAAAAGGCCAGGGGCAGTGGCTCAAACCTATAATCCCAGCACTTTGGGAGGCCGAGGCGAGAGGATTGCCTGAGCCCAGGGGTTCAAGACGAGCCTGGGCAACTTGGTGAAACCTCATGTCCACAATGTATCAAAAAAAATTAGCCGGTCGTGGTAGCACGCACCTGTAGTTCTGGCTACTCAGAAGGCTGAGGCAGAAGGATCGCCTGAGCCCAGCAGGTCAGCGCTGGGGTGGTTGTGAGTGTGCCACTGCACTCCAGCCTGGGCAACAGAGTGAGACTCTGACTCAAAAAAACAAAAAACGAAACATTTAAAAAAGCTTATAGAATAAGAATATAAAGAAAGAAAATATTTTTGTACAACTGTGTAATGTGTTTTAAGTGTTATTTCAAAAGTCAAAAAGTTTAAAAAATTTAAAAGCTTATAAAGTTAAAAAAAATTATAGTAAGCTTAGAGTAATTCATTATTGAAGAAAGAAACTTTGTTTTACAAATTTAGTGTATGGTAAGAGTATGATAGGCCTTCACAGGCACTCACCACTGACTCACTCACCCTGAGCAACTTCTGCAAGCTGGAAGTTTTTCATAGAAAATGCCCAATACAGGTGTACCACTTTTTATCTTTTTTTTTTTCATTTTTTATCTTTTATTTATTTACTTATTTTTTGGAGTTGGAGTCTCACTCTGTCGCCCAGACTGGAGTGCAGTGGCCGCTCCCGGCCACCGCAGCCTCAATCTGCTGGGCTCCGGTGATCCTTCCGCCTCAGCCTTCCAAGTAGCTGGAACTATAGGCGCGCGCTACCACGCCCGGCTAATTTTTTTTTTTATTTATTGTAGAGATGAGGTCTCGCTTGCCCAGGTGGGTCTCGAACCTGCGGGCTCAGGCAGTCCACTCACCCCAGCCTCCCAAAGGCGCGGGATTACAGGCTGAGCCACCGAGCCCTCATTTTTTATCTTTTAAACTGGATTTTTATTGTACCTTTGCTATATTTAGATATACAAATATAGTTGCCTACAGTACAGTCACGTGCTGTGTAGGTTTGTAGCCTGGGAGCCATAGGCTGTACCACGTAGCCAAGGTGTGTAGTCGGCTGAATCCTCTAGGTTCATGCACATGTACTTTCTGATGTTTGCACAACAAAATCGCCCAACAACGTGTTTCTCTGAATGTAGCCCATCATTAAGCAACATGTGACTGTATGTAGACACATACATCAAGGGATACATACGCACACACACATACTCATATGCTTAAATGGTAATTTAAGCAACTAAAGTGTTATGAGGAAAAAAGCAAGAGTGCACATGTGTGTGAGATCTAAGTCCAGGTGGGTAAGTAGGTTTGAAAAGCAATAGACTGAAGCCTCTTACGTTGAAAGAATTAGTCTCACAGCTGAGGTATAACAGTGCCTTGCTTACTGGGTTGTTTTGAGTGCTCAGAGAATGTCAATAAAATAAGTAAATGAGGCGCCAGGCTTGTTTCTCATAGACTGGGTGAGGCGAGCAGGGAGGGCCCCTTCCCATTCCCTGAAACCTCAGATGATGAAATGCTTGTTGGAGGGGATTTCACGCCTTTCAGATGAAGGACGCATTGTTCCAGTTACACTCATGCAGATAGGACACAGTCAGTAAATGTTTTTCGAATGAATAGTTGGTTGGATTAGATCAGTGTTTCCCACAGGAGGAATGTGAGATGCTTTTAGGCGGTACACAAGCAAACATTCTACATTTTAATAGTTAGGTATTTATTACAGTGTTATATTAGAATAAAATATTAGGTAGCACATCGGACTTGGGTTATTTTTCTTAAAGTGAGTGATTTAAAGACACTTGAAATGAAGGTGGTATGTGGATGTCATGGAAATTGAAAGCAGTAATGAATTGAAAGAAGACTGGGAATATCTTTGAGGTCTTTCCAAATCTGAGATTTTTGAGTCTTTGATTTGGGACTTTAAGTATGAACCAGATACACAAATAGAAGGGATGTTCTTTGGTTTTGGTGAGCAGAGGACTATAGTGAAAATTGACAGGCAGAACTGGAAGTACAGTGTCATCGATGGTGTAGAGATAACCATTGCTGACATTTTGGTGTCTACTATAGGCAATCTTGTGTGTGTGATGTCTTCTAACAGAATTGGCTGCATTTTTTACATATAGTTTTGTAGCTTGTTTTGTTCACCTGATGCTATAACTCCCATGTTCAGTGTTCTTTTAGAGAGATCTCTGTGCCCATTTAAAAAAATTGTTTAAAGTCAGAGTCTCACTCTATCGCCCAGGCTGGAGTGTAGTGGCATGCTTATAGCCACCGCATCTTTGACCTGCTGGACTCAGGCGATCCTTCCACCTCATCCTTCCAAGTAGCTGGAACCACAGCCATGTACCACCACACCTGGATAATTTTTGATTTATTGTAGACATGAGGTCTCGCCAAGTTGCCCATGTTTTGATCTTGAACACGTGGACTCAGGCAGTCCTCTTTTCTCCACCTCCCAAAATGCAGGGGTTATAGGCGTGAGCCACCGTGTTGGCTTGTGCCCATTCTTGATTTCCTTAGGATACATATAGAAATGGATCTATCAGGCAACCCCTATGGGTCCCCTCCTACTGTGGGAACTTTGCTGTCTTCTCAATAAATCCTGCTTTAATAAAAAGGGCCAGCCACAGTGACTCAAGCCTGTAATCCTAGCACTTTGGGAGGCTAAGATGAGAGGATTGCCTGAGCCCACAGGTTTGAGAACAGCCTGGACAACTTGGGGAGACCTCATTTTTACAATAAATTTTAAAAAATTAGCTGAGCATGGTAGCGCGTGCCTGTAGTTCTGGCTACTTGGAAGGCTAAGGCAGAAGGAACGCCTGCCTGAGCCCAGCAGGTCGACCCTGGGGTGGCCGTGAGCGTGCCTCTGCGCTCCAGCCAGGGGGACAGAGTGAGACTCCAACTCAAAAAAAAAAAAAAAAAAAGGATCTTTCAGTCATTGTGTATGCTTGTGTTTCAGGACTTGCAGCATGGCTGTGCTACTTTAAGGTTCCAGCAGCTCAAGTGCCCTCTTCCTCATCTCTCTCCAAAGCCAAATTAGATTAATCAATATTTTGGTTGCAAATTTGTTCAGTAATTTTTTCAATTCATCTTCACTGGGCCTACAGATGCTGAAATGTGATGCTCATCTCCCTTCAGAACTCCAATCAGCGATGCTTAACAGTTCTGTCTCTTTCTCTTCCCAACAGTGTGTCATAAATCTTTTGATCTTGACCACTCTGATAGGCCAAACAATGAGACCTTTTCCTTGGAGGCATGGAAACCTCTTGTAGTCACCTAGCTTTAATGAATGGAAAGGGACAACTCTTAGAAGCATGAGGAATTAGTGATTGGATATATCTGTATTATGTACTGCTGCATCTCACCACTGCTGCATCTCACCATCTCTTCATACTAGTGTTCATCACTGACCGTGTATAGGGCGCTTTTGAGGTCAGTGCCAGATGCCTAACAGGCCCTGTGTGCCTGGGCCTGCTTCTCCTCTGGCCTCCTCTCTAGTTTCTCCGATTTGTTATTGTTCTCCAGCCTACATGCCTCCTTTCTGTCTTGGAGTGCTCAAGTCTGGTCCCAGCTCAGAGCATTTCTCTCTGCTGTTCCTCTTGTCTGGAATGCCTTTGGACAACTGGACAGCTGACTTTCTCCCATTTTCCAGCACAGCCATTCCCTCTTCAGAAAGGCCTTCCCCTTTTTACCTTCATCTTCTATACTAGTCATATCCTTCATTCTTTATCTTTTGATTATCTTTGTCTCTCTTTTCTTTCTTGCTCATCACTGTAATAGCAGTGCCTAGCACTTAGCAGACACTCAGATGTTGCTTGACAGATAAATAGTATTGAAGAGTGTTGAGTAGTTCAGAGTTGAAAGGAATAGGACCTGCTGTTTGTTTTCCAAAAGGGCAATAAGTCCAACAAATTAGGGTTTCCAGAGGGAGGCAAATTGATCACCTTTTCAACAGAGTTGCCTAGCAGTGGAGCAGGTGCCTTCCCTGGAGGAGTAGTCAGCTGTGACTTGATATTGTTGAAATGGTTCTTATGCTGGATGTTGAAGTTGGCAAGATCATTTCTAAGACCCTTCAGATTCTTAAAACTGTGAGATGCATGTTCTCATTTGTGGGTTACTAGTCTACTATCCTTGTTTTAACAGCAGGTATGGCTTTTACCACTAGATGGCACTAGACGATTCCTTTAAAATCAGTGTTTTTCAAACTCACCCACAGTGAGAAAGTACATTTTTCATTGCATTTACACCCTCAATTCTCACCTGAAACAAAAGTTTCACAGATATCTTAACTTTTACTTTGTGTAATATATGCTATTTTCTGTTACTCTGTTCTACTTCATTTAAAAAATATAGCAGGGTTGCAAATTATTTAATTGATTTTATGATATTAATGGGTCATAACTCTATTTGAAATCACTAATTTCATTTCATTTTATTTTTATTATTATTTTTGAGTCAGAGTCTCACTTTGTTGCCCAGACTGGAGTGCAGTGGCACAATCGTGGCTCACTGGAGCTTTGACCTCCTGGGTTCAGGCAATCCTTCTGCCTCAGCTTCCTGAGTAGCTGGGACTACAGGTGTGCACCACCTTGCTTAGCTTTTTTTTTCTTTTCTTTTTTTGTAGAGATGAGGTCTTGCTATATTGCCTAGGCTGGTCTCGAACTCCAGGGGTAAAGCATTCTTCCACCTCAGCCTCCCAAAGTGCTGGGATTACAGGTGTGAGCCACTGTGCCCAGCCTGAAAAACACTATTTCAGATAATTGAACAAATTTATTGTTATAAAATTCTGTGGGTATGCTGTTTTTCTTGGATAGTCTGGGCTTGTAGAGCAAATCTTGCCCATTAGTGAATATTTTGCATGTTTCTGTAGCGACTTGCTGCACTGAGTGGCTGAACATATGTACTTCCTTCTGGGTGTCTGTGGATGTGCAAACATGAGTGAGAGAGACTGTAGGGGACATGTCTGTACAGAATTTGGCACCTATTATGGTCAAGGCAGAAGTAAGCCTTGTCAGTAAATATAAAGAAAAGATGATTATCTGCTTCTGGGAGCTCAGAATCTAATTGGGAGACATGGCATATACATACACTTTAAATTTTATCTTATCAAGAAACATGGAAATGGAGGTGTTACTCAGGGATCAGTTACAGCTTTAGACTGTAAGTAACAGAAGCCTGACTCAAGCTGGCTTAAGTGGTAAAGACACTTAACTTAGTGTTTCACAAAATATTCTTTGAGTGGTAGATAGTCATAGCATAGTATAGCACAGCATAGCATAGTAGGCCATAGCAGCTGAGCATGACTTTGAGTTCCAGGTTCTTTTCATGACTTCTCAGTCATCTGAAAGCTGATTCTACATATGGTTGTAAGAAGGCTTCCAACGACAATCAGGGGTTCAGCTCTCAGGCTTGAAACACTAAACTTTAACTCCTTGTAGTATAGACCAGGATAGAAAGAATGAAGGCTACCAGAACATTTTCTAAGTTGTTTTGTTTGCATTTGTTTTATTCATTTGTTCCTGGTTTCCTCATGATGTCCTCCCTAAGGGGAGTGAAATGATTGGCACCTCATACAGAGTCAGAGAAATACTTAGGTTGATTAGTGATGTTTGCCAAATACTTCTGAGTCTTGCTTTTTCTGGGCACAGGACTTTTCATTTCTGGAGTTATGTGACTAACTCTGGCCGATGAGTTTGCTGAATGAATAAATGGTTGCAAGTCTTCTGTATGGAGTGTGAAGTGAGATTATTTGTTGTTTAGGGTCCTGGGAAACGAATTAGCAACATGAGAAAAGAGAGGTGAGAAATGACCACAGTAGGAAATGTGATGAGCAGTGTAATGTGAATATGAAGATGATTGGATGGAGGGGTCTTTACATTTGTAATGCGACACTAAATGTGCACTTGTTGGCCTTTTGAAGTAGATGGTTTTCTCTGGATCCTTGACCTTTTTTCTGGGAGCTTGGCAGTGGAACCTTGGCCTAAACTGATTAATCTTTTTTTGTTTTGTTTTGTTTTATTTTAAAGTTGTGGGGTACAAGTCAGGATTGCATACACAAGTGGTGAGGTACAGGTGAAGTTTTGGGCCTCCCGTTGCACCTCACTTCACCTGGGTTAGGATCAGGCACCCTTATTGATGTTATCTCCTTCCCTGGCAGTGTCCCGCTACTCTTACTCTTTTTTTGTAGTATTGTGACAGGTGTTCAGGGTTCACTTATGAGTAACAACATGTGGTACTCAGTTCTTTGTTTCTCTGATAGCTCACTGAGTATGATAGACTCCAGATTCATCCAAGTTGCTGTGAAGTCCATAATTTTGTCCTTCTTTATGACTGTGTAATATTCCATCATGTATATGTACTGCAGTTTTTTATCCAGTCCAGTTTCGATGGACGGTTTGTTCCATGTTTTTGCTATTGTGAATAGTGCTGCAATAAACATGTGTGCACAGGTATCTTTTTTTTGTGGAATTATTTGAGTTCCTCTGAGTATATTCTTAGAAGGGGGATTGCTGAGTCATGTGGAAGGTCTATTTCTAGTTCTTTTAGAAATCACCACACTGTTTTCCATAGATGTTGAACTAGTTTGCATTCCCTCCAATAGTGTAGAAGTGTTCCTTTTTCTCCGTCTCCTCACCAGCATCTGTTGTTTTTTTGTGTTAATGATAGCCATTCTTAGTGGAGTTAGGTGGTATCTCAGGAGGGTTTTAATTTGCATTTCTTTGATTATTAGTGAGACTGAGTATTTTTTCATGTGTCTGTTGGCTGCTCATATGTCTTCTTTTGAGAAGTATCTATTCATGCCTTTTGCCCATTTTTTAATGGGTGAACCTACTAATCTCTACTCACCTACCTCCTTTTTTATCCCTTTCAGGTTTGCAGTGAGCATTGGCTACTGGCATGACCCTTACATCCAGCACTTTGTGAGACTGACTAAAGAGAGGAAGGCCCCTGAAATTAACAGAGGCAAGTGACCATCTCCCTCCCCAGTAGCTCTTCATCAGCTAAGAGGCCTGAGGTTTTGGGAATTCATTCTTCAAGGGAGTTCAGGGTGCACCCTTTCCAGCAGCACGTGAAAGTTCTTATTTCTCAACATCCTCACCAACACGGTGTATTATGAAACTTCTTAATTTTTAAAAATCTGACACATGAAACATTATATTTAATTGTAATCTTATTTTATATTTTTCTTGTTTATAGATGAGATTGATCATTATTTTCATATGTTTGAGACCCATTTGTATCTCTTTTACTGTGAACTATCTGTTCATGTTAGGAATTAATTTTTTCCCAGTTAAAATAGATATAAATAAAGCTTTATTTTAACACTCCTGCTGTTATACAGATTAAAATAAACATTGCGAAAGTGCTTTATGATACTGGTGTGAGGACAAGAGTCTCCTAGAGTATTATATCAGATTTTTACTCTGTGTTAGTAGAGGGAAAAAGGGCTTTGTTTGCCTACAGCTCATCTAGATGTGTGGACTAATGTGGATTTAATTGTGTTCTTCTATGAGGAAACCTTCTAAAGGCTTTTGTATGTTGTATGTATATCTGAGTTTTCAACCCTCTTGTCTGTCTTTCTAAATGTTCCCTAAGGATAGCGATTATAAGCTTTCTGCCTAGTTGCACAACTTGAGAGCGCATGAGTTTTCTACTGCTTTGTGGACATCCCTCACTGTAGGCTGTAGGGAAAGAGTTGTCAGACCTGGTAATTCTCAGAGAGGGGAGGTCTCAGAGGTGCTGACAGCAGTAGGTCAGGCTCTGAAGATTTGGTGTTTAACACATTCACCATCAGCAAATTTTTCACTTTCCTAATACTGATTGCGGGTAAAAATAAAAAAAACCCTGAAGTTGGTTGCCACAAACATCTGTCATTAAGCACAAGTAAAATGGTCTTTTCTAAATTGTCACCTTTTTTCACAGTACAGATGAAAGTTGTAGACATAGTCAGCATTTGCCTCAGACACCACTTTGACTAGCATTCCGTAATTTGTATTTTTATTTGGATTATAAACCGAATATATATTATTCAGAAACAATTTACAGAGACATAAAAACATGTCAGTGGCAATCAGGAACAGAATTTGGAATGATGTAAATTAACCTCAATGATTGCGAATGAGTTAAGGTTCAAATTAGCCAGGCATGGTGGCATGTGCCTGTAGTCCCAGCTCCTTGCCTGTAGTCAGTCCCTGCTGCTCAGAGACTGAGGCGGGAGTATACCCTGAGCCCAGGAGGTTGAGGCTGCAGTCAGCCATGATCATGCTACTGCACGCCAGTCCGGATGGCAGAGTGAAACTCCGACTCACAAAAAAAAAGATTCTTTAACAGATTTTGTTGTCACGTTGTAGTGTTAGTAACATCCTTAGGTTCTACAAGTCATTTTCACTAAGGAAGTCAAAGGGTTTGAGACAGAAACATGACTTATTCTCAGCTTTGAGAAATGGATCACATGACCATAATTCTTGTGTGTGCATGGAATTTTGGCCCTAAATATGGATCCTGTCAGAGGATTCTACAAGAAATGCAAATAAATGTTAAAGAGGGGATGGTTCCTGAAAATAAGGACGACCTATTTTACTTTGCTTGCTCCCCAGGCAGATTTCAGAGGCTAGGACACCCCTCTACCCCCACCCCACTGCATGTCAGCCTGCCTCCTCTCTCTGGATTTAAACCTCTAGATTGCAGCCCAATAGGAGAGCATCTCCCAAACTGAGTGTGGTGAGGATTTTTTTGCTCTGATATCCAATCCATCATGAATGATATCTCTATAAAATGTAATAAACTTGATTTACTAGAAAAATAAAATGAAAAAGACATACAAACTACAATTCTAAATTATTTATTAGTAGATTAAACAGACATAAAATTTCTTTGTCAATTTGCAATAAAAGTTTTTAAATGCTGCTCAAATTTTGTTCTTAAAATAGTCACATACTGTCATGCACACACTGAGCAGCAGAGCATTAGAATGCAGATGTTGTCTTCTTTTCTTCTTTAATTTCCACCTCCTTTTCCCCAACCCTCCACCTCAGAGCTTAACAAGTCATTTTCTTAGGCAACCATTTGTTTATGCCTGCCCCCTTTCCCTTGGGCTTTTTTTTGAGTTGGAGTCTTACTCTGTCACCCAGACTGGTCACCCAGAGTGGAGTGCAGTGGCCGCTTCCAGCCACCGCAGCCTTGGCCTGCTGGGCTCCGGCGATCCTTCCGCCTCAGCCTTCCACGTAGCTGGAACTACAGGCGCGCGCTACCACGCCCGGCTAATTTTTTTTTTGATTTATTGTAGAGATGAGGTCTCGCCAAGTTGCCCAGGTGGGTCTCGAACCTGCGGGCTCAGGCAATCAACTCACCTCAGGCTCCCAAAGCGCAGGATTATAGGCTGAGCCACCTTGGTTTTACTTAGAGACTCTAACCTAACCCGTTCTGGGTGAAGATAATGGAACAGGATAAGAAATATGGCTTCTTTTGCTTTAACATTCATCTGCCTGGTTTCCTGACCCAAAATAGTATTTTTCGTGTTATCCCACATTTTGAGTTTTACTAGAGGCCTGAGTAGCCTTCACTATAGCCATAAAAGGTACATTTCCAAGAGGGACGTTTGGATCAGATGTTTTAATGTAAAACACTTGTCTTTCACACATGAAATGATGGGACATTTTGTTTTTTTAAAGGGTAGTTAATTCCTTCACTAAGTAGATTATACTTACTTTGGTTCAAATACCTTTAAAAAAAAGAACGGAATTTGAAAGTTGCTATTTCTCCTGTGGAATCTACAGATAAACCTCTGACACTGAAAGGCAGATGTTTTCTGTTTTGCTCTTCTGGTGGGATGGGCTTTGCAGGGCTAACTTCTGTCAGCACTAGGTGATAGTTTTTTCTCTGTCCCTCTCTTAGGATATTTTGCTCGAGTTCATGGTGTCAGTCAGCTTATAAGGGCGTTTCTACGGAAGACAGAATGTCATTGTCAAATTCTCAACCTTGGGGCTGGGATGGATACCACCTTCTGGAGATTAAAGGTTAGTTAAAATTCCCCTTCTTTCTTCCCAATTGTTTAGATTTAATTTTTGAAGATGTTCACCTGGTTCAAAAATTAAAAAAAAAAGTTAAAAGGTGCACACCTGACATTGCATAGTGCCAGCCTATCTCCCACCCCTACCCCCACCTGCCTAGACACCCCCCATGACCACCATCAGTTTCATTTTTTTTTTCACCAGGACCCTAGTGACACATAGTTTAAGTTGTTTCCAATTGTTGTTACAAAATGGGTATAATAAAAATTCTTGTGTGTATTTTCCTCTATATGTGTAAAATATGTTAGGGAATAAATTCCCCCAGTAGAATTTCTGGGACAAAGAGCCATGCATTTGTAATTTGGAGGATAACTAAGATTTTTTCAGTATAATGGCATCTTGGGTGAAATTTGGAAATTTGCAAGCCTGGCTTGATATTAGTAATATGATGATGATAATATATTAATATTATCATACAATAATATGTTAATAATATGATAATATGTTGCAAAGCCCTTTTGTAGTCATTTCTGATTTGATCCCTTAACTGTCCTGTTACAATATGACTGCAGATGTAATTACACGTACAGGAAAGGCAACTTGGGTCTAGGCAGTGGTAGAACCAGAACTAAAATGCTGTTTTTTGACTCTTAGGCTTGTTTTTTACTATCAAACCTTTTCCCTACAAAGTTCTCACTGATTGTATTTTCTTTTTTGTAGGTTTGTGCAGATTTTACTTGGTTCTTCTATCAGACCAGTCATGTGGCAGTAATGGGTATGTGCACTTTCCCAGAATTCTTGCAGATGTAGAGCAAGACCTGCATATTTATGTTGTCCCTAATCAGCTCACCTGATAAGAAGGTCTTTGGGCCGGGCTCAGTGGCTCAGCCTGTAATCCCAGCACTTTGGGAGGCTGAGGTGAGTGGATTGCCTGAACCTGCAGGTTCGAGACCAGCCTGGGCAAATTGGCGAGACCTCGTCTCTACAATAAATTAAAAAAAAAATTAGCCGGGTGTGGTAGCACACACCTGTAGTTCTGGCTACTTGGAAAACTGAGGTGGAAGGATCGCCAGAGTCCAGCAGGTCGACGCTGGGGTGGCTGTGAGCGTGCCACTGCACTCCAGCCTGGGCAACGGAGTGGGACTCCAACTCAAAAAAAAAGGTCTTTGACCATCGGAGGTCAAAGGTCTTTCTCTTACTGAGAAAGTGAGAAATCAGTGGCTTCAACGTGGTCTTGGTATTTGTTTGCCTCTGCATTCTTTTTTCAAGATACGGTCACTAACATTTATGAAGTGATTTTATATATACAAACTCATGAAGGAATGCGAGAGCTCTGTGAGGGGGTTTTACACAGATGGGAAAGTGGGACCGCAAGCAGTTTTGTCTTCCGGGATCCTACATCAAGGCGCATTGAATAGAGAACAAGCCTTGGATCTAGCTCATCACTCCAGATTCTTATTTCCTCTGCACCCAGTCCCTGTGGTTGTTCAGGGGAGTCTTTTGGCGACCTCCCCTTTTCTGTAAATCTATCATGTCTTTGTAACGTCATGCCCCATGGTGTGGTGGAAGGAACTGGAGCAAAATACGGTGTAAGAGAATGTGCCATGTCAGTGTTTACAGAGGCCACTGGAGAAATCCCTCCATTGGGCCTGAAACCCCTTTGACTTGACCACAGGATTTTTTCCCCCTGTCTTGTAGATGGACTAATTAATAAATCTGAAGTTTTTATTTCTCAGCAAACTGCAATGAGACTTAGGTACCCCTTCCTAAAAAGATTGTCTGCCAATAGTGAGGAAGGAGAATTGCATAGTGTGTGAAAGTTCTTTGTGAAATTTTTGTTGTTGTTTTGATTGATAATTATGTTGGTCTGAAAAATATATTTATATAGATAATATATAGATATATAGTGTGTGCTTGCTCTTTTAGATCAGGAATTGCAAACTCTAGCCTATGGACCAAATCTGGCCTACCACCTGTTTTTGTAAATAAAGTTTTATTGGAACACAGCCAGTCTCATTTGTTTGCATATCATGCCTTAGCAGCCATATGACAACTATAACAACAGAGTTGAGTAGTTACAACAGAGACCATCTGGCCTGCAAAGGCTAAAATATTTACTTTTTGGCTCTTTACAGAAAAAGTTTGCCAATCTCTGTTTTAGAGTTATATGCGTTTCTCTAAAAGTATAGGGAAAACCTTGTCCATGAGTCTTATTGTCTTGTGTACCTTCCAACTGGGATAGTTCCCTGGTTGCACTGGCAGAAGTTTGGCTGTGAGTCACAGGCTTTCTGCTGACACTGCTGTGTGAGCTTGTTCTGTATAATCTCAGGAGCCCAAGATTGTATTGCAGGCAGTGGACAGGAACAGGACAAAGGGAAGCCAGTCTTGTCACAAAAAAGAAATAAAGGATGAGTGAAACTTTTTAGGCACCTCCGTTTCTTTACATCTCTGGAATTCTGTTTCTGTACAACAAATCAACTGCATAGGGGAAGCAGGGTCAATGTTGGCAGTCTGTGAGGTGGTCAGCCATGTTGGATCCCCTTTGAATCTGAAAGCGTTCCTGTTCCTGGCTGCCCTTCACAATTCTCCCCAGTCTCGGTGTCTTCAGTACCAACTCCTGGTCTGTGAGCTATTTGGGAGTGGAGTATCAAAAGGACCATAGAGAATCACAGAATAAAAAGTTGAAGCATCACTTGCCACAGTGATTTTTCCCCTTTCTCAAAGCCAAGAAAGAGGATATTTGTTTCTTAAGAGCTCTAGCTAGGTGTGCCTTTTGGAAGTGTTCCTCCACAATGGCCTCTTCTTCAGCATTCTTATGAGGATCAAGTGAGATAATACATGAAAAACTCTTTAAAAATAAGCCCTGGGGGGGTGCACATAATATCAATAAGGGTATCTCGTCTCAAACTACGTGAAGTAGGGACCCAAGGGAGGCCCTAACTTTACCTGTACAATGACTACTTGTCTACCTAATCCTGAGTTATGCTCCACATCCTTAAAAAATAAAAATTAAGCCGGGCTCGGTGGCTCAGCCTGTAATCCCGCACCTTGGGAGGCTGAGGTGAGTGGAATGCCTGAGCCCCAGGGTTCGAGACCTACCTGGGCAACTTGGCGAGACCTCATCTCTACAGTAAATCAAAAAAATTAGCCGGGCATGGTAGCACACGCCTGTAGTTCCAGCTACTTGGAAGGGTTGCCGGAGCCCAGCAGGTCGAGGCTGTGGTGGCCGGGAGCGGCCACTGCACTCCAGTCTGGGTGACAGAGTGAGACTCCAACTCAAAAAATTAAAATTAAAATTAAAAGAAAAGAAATAATGATTGATTGATGAGATGGTAGGGAGGTAGTGGAAACATACCAGGAAAAAAAACTAAGAAGTCCCATAAGAGTTGTAGGACACTGTACTATTCTTCATTCATTTGTTTTTAATGGTTCTCAGTGTCTTCTGGAATTTTAGACGATCCTTAACTTCCCATACCCTGTGAGTAAAGTTCTTAAAAGGTGTTATAGAATTTCCTAGCAAAAGTTATTTCCATATCGCCTCTCTATATTTATTCCAAATATTTTGAAACAACTTTACATAGCACTGCTCTGCAGGCAGGCAGGCAGGTTCCGCACCTCTTAGTGAGCAGCTGAGCTTCGTGAGCCTGAGTCTGATCAGATGTGTCATGAGACTGTCTTGTTTTAATAGATAAATTCCAGGCTAGATCCCCTGGGATTCCAACAGAGGACCAGTCTCCATATGAGTGAGGGACAGCTGTATCTGACAGCCCTGGTATTTTCTCTTAAGAATCTTACTTTCCTACTAGAATCTGGTTGCTCGTGATTTCTGCCCCCATCATGCTGTCCTCAGGGCATCTGCTGTCCCCCCATCCCCCACCCCAAGAATTCTTCTACCCCTCATACCATCTCTTGTTACTGTCTCCATGCGTGGTTCTCTTACCTGTCTAGTTGCTCAAGTTAGAACTAAAGTATTATCCTTATCTCGCCTTTTCCTGAATCCCATCCTACACCAGTAAAGCCGTCACCAGGATCTGGATGTCAGCAATCTTCTTTTTTTAAAAAATAGGTAGTTCTGTCCTTCTGGGATTTGAACAGTAACAGAGCACTTAGGGGAGAGGCTGGGCAGGTGGGCCAGTCTGTAGAGCACCTTGTCTCTTGCTGTGTCTTGGCGGTGTGAAGAACTGCTAGAGGCAGCATGCATCTGTGGTGCAGTACACAGCAGTGTGGAGCTGAAAGAGACCAGGAGGGGGCATTGGTATATCTGGACAAGAGGGGATAGAGCTCAGGATGAATGCCAGAAGAGTCAGCAGGGCTGTGTGATTGGTTGATGAGATGGTAGGGAGGTAGTGGAAATATTAGGATGACCAGTGAGTTACTGGATGGAGAGGTATAGGCATCAACCAAGCTAGGGGAAGCAGGGCTGTGTGTGTATGTGTGTGTGTGTGTGTGTGTGTGTGTGTGCGCGCGCGCGTGCTGCTTTCACACTTGTTTGACAGCCACCCACAGGAAAAAATAAATGTTGCATCCCAAGCCAGGACCCACATCCACGTATCTTTGTCTGTAAGTAATAAAGGCACACACATGGTATTTACTAAGGCCAGCCCCTCTTATAAGGGCCCCTCATGTATTACCTTTTAAACCTCACAACCCCACGAGGTGTTAGCATTTTCTTCACTTTTCAGAAACCTTGGCCCAGCGAGTTTAGTGATTTTTCCAAGACTTCACAGCAAATAAGTGATGATGGAGTTTGGATTTGAACCTTGTCCTGGCTTTAAGGTGCCTGTACTTCACCACTCCTCTATACTGCACTGTAACAGAAAAAACAATGTATCACAAGGTGATGCTTAATACATGTGACACTTTCTGATATTTGCTATTTTATTCAGTTTCATCTAAAACAATGTTGTTCAAAACCCATAATGTTGATTTTTTTTTGAACCTCCCTGATAGGTCTCAGCTGCTTTTTGAAAAGTACTGTGTGTCCTACTTTTAAAGTGCCTCTCAATTCCTTTTCCCCTTACCTTCTTACCTAGTCAACTGCTGTGGCCTCCTAAACTTTCACCCATACTTGCTTCCCTCAAATCCATTCTTCGTGTCAGGACCATAATAATTTGAAAAATACATTTCTGACCGCATCAGTGCCCTGATTTAAAATCCTTAAACATCTCCTTGCACTTAGATGCCTAGTGCTTGATATGTGGAAGGTGATCAGTAAATGTATGAATGAAGCATTAATTATAAAGACTGCTGTGTTTCTTCCCAGGATGAAGATCTTCTCCCAAGTAAATATTTTGAAGTGGACTTTCCAATGATAGTCACGAGAAAACTGCACAACATCAAGTAAGCGAGGCTTTGATGGGAGGAAGAATAAGAGCCAAGTAGAATTCAGTCCCAGCTCACAGTAGATGACAGATTTGAAGGCTAGAGATCTCTTTTTAATACACTGTTTTCCTTTGCCCTCCCTCCCCACTTTCTTTCTTGCTTTGGGAACCTCCCTGTCCAGCGTGTTGTGCATCTTCAAAATGCACTGTACCTTCCCTTGTCATTCTTCTATTCATTAACGTAATTTTCTGGACATTTAAAAATGACCTATTATAGTTTAATCTGAATTTTTATGTGTATTTTGTTTACTTGTTTTTTGTCTTGTTTTGTTTTTTGGGGAGTATAGTGGCATGATCATGGCTCACTGCAGCCTTGACCTCCTGGGCTCAGGCAATCCTTCCGCCTTAGCCTCCCGAGAGCTGGAACTACAGGCATACGTCACCACACCCGGCTTACTTTTTTGACTTTTGTAGAGACAGTCTTGTTATGTTGCCTAGGCTTGTCTTTAACTCCTAGGCTCAAGCTATCCTCCTGCATTTGCCTTCTTAAATGCTAGAATTATAGGTGTGAGCCACCCTGCCTGGCCTTATTTTCTTCATCTCCAGGTCATAGAAAGTTACCCGACCCAGAATAGATATGCAGTAAATGATCTTTCAGAATACGAATGAATGCATGAATGAATGAAAGTTAGTTATTATGTATGAGATACTATGGGGACCATTCTGAATCCTCAAGCTAATCTTTGCTGAGAGTTTATTTTGCCTAGTATCGTGTTAGATGTTTCACTTGGATTGTTTCATTTAGTCCTCATGGCAGACTTATGAATTAAGTGCTATTATTATTATTCCCTTTTTGCAAATGAGGACACTGAGGCTCAAAGAAGTTAAATTTGCTCAAGGCCACCTAGCTAGGAAAGGATGGAGCTGAGATTTAAACTCTGACTTCAAGCCTGAGGTTAAGGCTTCTTAATAGTTTTAACTACACTCCTACCCCCCCTTTGAAATTTGTCCTTTAAATAAAATCCTGGGCCGGGCTTGGTGTCTCAGCCTGTAATCCCACGCTTTGGGAGGCCGAGGTAAGTTGATTGCCTGAGCCCGCGGGTTCGAGACCCGCCTGGGCAACTTGGCGAGACCTCATCTCTACAATAAATCAAAAAATTAGCCGGGCGTGGTAGCGCGCGCGCCTGTAGTTCTAGCTACTTGGAAGGTTGAGGCAGAAGGATCGTCGGAGCCCAGCAGGTCGAGGCTGAGGTGACCGGGAGAGTGTCACTGCACTCCAGTCTGGGCAACAGAGTGAGATTCCAAGTCAAAAAAAAAAAAAAAAAGAATTCACCAACCCGGGTGCAGTGGCTCACGTCTGTAATCCCAGCACTTTGGGAGGCCGAGGTGAGTGGATTGCCTGAGCCCACGGGTTCGAGACCCACCCGGGCAATTTGGCGAGACCTCATCTCTACAATAAATTTAAAAATTAGCCGGGCATGGTAGCCCGCGCCTGTAGTTCTAGCTTCTTGGGAGGCTGAGGTGGAAGGATCACCTGAGCCCAGCAGGTCGAGGCTGCGGTGGCTGGGAGCGGCCACTGCACTCCAGTCTGGGCGACAGAGTGACACTCCAATTCAAAGAAAATAAATTAAATTAATAAATAAAAATAAAATAACGAAATGAAGTCTGGCTATTTTGGACCTCACCAGACGTTTTCAAACCGTGAAAACCAAAAGGGATCCACCCTCACAGG